>RJWT010023754.1:0-16718 GCA_004365215.1 Cuniculus paca | reverse complement strand
ACTCCGGCAGCCAGCCCCCTTGCCGGTCCCGGTCCGGGCCCTCAGGCAGCGGTCCGAGGGGGCGGCAGCCGCCCCACCCGCCCGTTCCGGCGACCTGTGCCTGAGGACCGGGCCGGAGGGCGGCTCGGGAGCAGGAGCAGGCGGGCTGGGGAGCGTCCAGCTCTCCTCAGAGGTGAGCAGGCGGCGGGAGCGACGGGCGGCTGCGACTCGGTGTCCAGCGCCAATGTCAGCACTCACTCCCTCCTCCCCCGTGACAGCTGAGGACAGCCAGGATCTGACTCTGGCGTCCATCTGAGAGGGGACGATGCTGCTCCGGCTTCCGAGTCCCTTGGAGACTATTGGGAAAGTTGCCCTATGGTTTTGCCTTTCCCCCATAAATTACTAGACGTCCAGGGCCAAATCTGCACGGTTATTCCGAGGGACCCTCGGGCCGAATCACGCAGAATTGCAGGGCTGGGTTCGCACAACACCTAGAAGCGAGTCTAGTTTTTTTTTTTTTTCCAATCCCGAACAATTTAGATTTGGTGGGATCTAAAGCAATGCCTCAAAAAGAATAAAAACTCCCCGGATCTGGAATAGACTTGCTACATAAGGTTCCATTGAAATGTTTTGCCATCTGTGCGAACTTCAGGTGTTAGGATGTGGGTTTGGACTTTTCTGGGTTGTCTTTAATCCTCACAGACATTAAATAACAGCTTGGTAATGCCGGCCAGTGAGCAAAGGTTATCCTTGCCACCACAGCACCTGCAAAAGCACAAGTGGAGCTCACATATTTTGCTTCCTGAGTTCTAAAATGGCTTCTAAACCTTCCAGAGTTATCAGAACATAGGGCGAGGAGGACCAGGGACAGAAGGAGAGTTGTATATTTTTAAAAATCACACAGATATTATTATACTAAAATTGTTCCAGCTACCCTCTCTCCCGGCCTCCGACCTCATCCATCAAGGAAATATTTTAGTGTGGGCCTACTCAATAATTTTATGTACAGACTTTTACTCTTCCCTTACCCTCCCTCCCCCCAGCTCCGAAAAACAAAACAACCAGCCAAAAACATCAGCTCTTTGGGGGAGGAAGTAAAAAACCACCAATCCTTATCCAACTACACCTCATTTATTTTGAGCATTTAGAAGAAATCCTACATATAACCAATGCTATGAAAGAAATAATTTACCAGGACCTTAAACACGTTTAATTGTATACTTAAAGAGGAATTGTCTGTTAACATGAAAATAATGGAATAATTTCTGAAATTGATAGAGGGAAATCTCAAAATTCTTTCTAGAAATATTTGGAGGTGGAGGCTTCTGATCTTTACATTTCATCACTGCAGCAGTCTCTTAGGAAAAAAAGAAAACTGATCCTGTGTCTTGACCATACATAAAGCAGTACCACAGTGGCCAATTTTATCTTAGTTATATGTCTTAGATCTTCAGATTAGTTACATGAACAGTGAAAATTACATATAAAGGAAAACTAACATCTTCTAATGTTGAATTTTTAATTTAGAAGTACAACCAAATTGTTTATCACAACCATAATATAATACTGCCACTTCTCTGTTCCTTCTTGGTGTACAGTTCATACAGCTGGTGGAAAAGAAGTCTGCCCAAGTATAGAATGTATGTTTTGAAAACATGATTTCCTAAAATAAAAAAACTCACTGGCCTTTAGGAATAATTATTCTGTCATTTGGTAATTCTTTGTACAGCTAATGTAACTGTCTCCTGTTAGATTCAACTATTGTATTGCACATTTTAGGTTCTTTTGAGCCAAATGGTTCTTGTTTAATAGTTTTATCCTTTAGACATCTTTATTAAAAAATGACTGTCTTCAATGACACAGCAACATTCTGATTCCCATTCTGTAATCTTAGATCAAACCTATACAGGCCATGTAAGAATGATACGCATTCTTTCTTTCATTAAAGTTTGGAACAGATATAAATGAATATAAGCATGTGAAAGGCTTAGAATAATTAATTTGAAAATCACTGATAAGCTTATAGTGTAGCAATGATCAAGATGAAATAAAAATACTTATAAATTAGAAGAAGTGTGATCAAGTTATTAAATTAAGAGCATCTGATAATGACTAACCGTATACTATTTCCTATCTCACTACTCAAATAAGCAATAATGTGTATTGCGGTATACTTTTTTAGTGTGAAAAATAATTTTATGTTATAATCATCATGAGAAAATAAATAATTGATCATTCCAGAGTCTTTTTAATGTTAGGCTAAGCATAATAAAGAACAGTAGTTAGGAGTGGTTTAAAAATATTGCATTATATTATTACCCATAGTTTTGGCTGTCCTTTATCTTTATTTTTATTACCACCATAGTTTACATAATGAACACAAAGAGCATATAAATAGATATTTTCAATTATCCTTTATTCCTACTTCCTCAGCCATCTTTCCCTAGCCTTAAAATTTGCTCAGACTTTTAAAATCATGATTAGTGATACGAAAAAGCAGTTATTATCCCCAGTAATTCAAGTTCATCATAGTCTTACAATTCAAAAAAGCATTCAGCTTGTATTTTATTTAAAATAAAGGTAAGTGGAATAGTCTGAACATAAACTTGTAGCAATGATATACTTAATTTAGGATATAAATTAGTTGAAAAGGTAAATATATTGAATACTCTGACATGTGCTAAGATTTTTAGCATAGGATCAAGATCAGGAAGAATCTTTAATTTCTGGTCTTCAAAAATAATATGTTTTAATTTGATATAGTAAGATAAAGCTAATTGATTTAACTAACAAAAAGTTAAATTATTTATACTTATAGAAAAATATGAAGAAAGGACTATGAAATCAAACCTAAAGTAGTTTTTAAAAAATAAATTATTCCTGTTGGTAAATTATATATTTAAATTGTAATGTCTAATATTTTATAGTTCTATTTTGCACTTGGCACGTGGACTAAAGTTTTCTGTGTTCATCTATAAGTAGTTGGTACCAAGTAGGTAATCAAAACAATGCTTTATGGTCCTGTCCTATGTTAATATCTTTATATATACATGTGTATGTTAAGACATTTCTTATTAAAGTTCAGTACTGAGAAAGTGACATTTTGAACAAAAATTACCAATTCACTTTATGTTACTGTTTTAAGATGTTAAACTGTGATCCTACATAAAAATCTAAGCTAATTTTTTTTAGATATAAGTGAGATCATTTTAATTTATTATCCAAGGAAGGATATAAATTAAAACCTTAGAACTGAAAACACTGATGCAGGTCCTAGTTCTACTTATTATTTCAAATTCTTGTCATGAGGCAAATATATAAAAAAGCCACCTAACCTGCACAGTTTGGAAATGCCAAACCTTGGAAGTAGAATTGTGCAATGTATTAACCATTGTTACTCTCCTGTTATCTTGTTCTGAAATTTTGTATCATTGTTTTTATTTTTCTCTTTAAAATAAAAAATAGAATCGTGATGGTTACAAAGGAAGAATGGATATTTTCAGTGTTTTAAATAGTCATGTCTGTAGATTAATTACATATTAATTACATCATGGGTAAATTGCTAAAGAATCCAAAAGCAAGGACAAAATAAAACCAGTATAAAACATTTGCCTAAGAATCAAAAAACAGAGCAAAGAGAACAGAGTAATTTTCTTTATTATGTAACAATAAAAAAATTTAAGCAATTCAATTTTCTTATATGGGCAATTTTCCAACTTCCTATGAAGTTTTCTACCATTCTCACTTGGAAAAATCTTTCAAAAATTCTTAACTAGAAAAGATTTCACTATAGTCATATGTACAAATGGCATATATAATATGTTTTACTTACACACAACACGTATTTTATCTAGAAATGGCAAGCTAAGCACCATTCTGAAAGGGTTAGTGAATACAGTTGGACATATAGATTAGACTTAAGGGATGTTTATTGTGAAGCCCAAGTAGGGGCACATGAGAGGCAGCACTGAACTTACTGAATCTTGGGTAATTTGCTCAAAAGGATCAAACTGACTAAGCTGCTCTAAATTGTCTACAGTTCTTTATATCATATACCTACTAGAAAACAAATAACTCTATACAACAGAGTTAAAAGAAGAAGATGTATTTTTTTCAGTCCAGAGGGATATAGTATATGTTAAAAGAAAAATATCATACCAGTATGAAAACTGTACATAACATCAGCTAAAGATCAGTGATTGGTTTCATTTTTATTAAAAGGCTTGTTTATGATGTTTTAAAGATTTTAAATGCACAATTCTTCAAATATATGGTTGTTACCTATAAATAATATATATTGACTTAATAATATTCTAATTTTTCAAATTTCAACAAAACAACTCCAAAATATTTTTTAGCTTATCAGAGCCTGTTGAAAGATTTTATACTCCAAGATCAGCAAATAAAGTTTTTGGCTTACTAACATAAAAGAATTTTAAAGATCAGTGTTTTCTAGGGAAAATACTGTCTCAAATTACCAGGATGAAGATCTAGGAATTTTTAGTAGCATTTTTTAAAAACTTAGGATCAGTGTAAGATTAATTCATCATGTCTACAGTAAAGTAATATTTTATATCATGGTTTTGATTTTAAATGTATAAAATTTGAAAAATAGAATAGTGGTCATTGTGAGGTTTTCCTACTGAGCAATAAAACATATTAAAGAGAAATCAGATGAAGATATCAGACATAAAATTCAAGCTACAGAACAACAATGATACTAAATCTACTGACAGAAAAACTATCTCACACAAAAATCAGTAGATTTGGAGGAAAGCAGTGATAAGGAACAATATTTAAATGTCTTAACCATTAGACTAAAAGATTATTGGTTTCTTTTTTTTTTAAAAGAGATTATTGGTTTCTTATCTAATGTAGGAAATAAAATTTCAATACTTATGAAAAGGATGTGACTCTCCTAAAAGTAAGTAGTCTTCCCTTAGGAAATGTGATAATAATTTATCTGAGAGAATTTCCTAAAGATGTTTCAATGTAATTATGAATATGTAACCATGTAACAAGTGTTTAGTAAAATTTTGAGTTATATTGAATTTTGTCATCATTTGTAGTGTAGTAAATTGTGTACAGAAATGGATGCTACTTTGATAAATGTTATTTTCTTTTGGTACTTCTTAATTTATTAACTTGCTCAGTTTACATTTCAATGAGAGAAAAGAAACACATAAACAAGCTAATAAATACTTATTTTGCATTTGTATTACCTAATTTAATATCTTTAACCTCTTCATGGATTCATCTTTATTATCCTACTTTATAATTCAGGAAAGTCAGATTTGTTTGTGGTCACAGGCTGGTAATTTGTAATACAATGATACAAACTCATGTCCTTTTTTCTGTTACACTGTGTTCTGATGGAAAGGTATTTCACTAAATTGCCACAAATAAGTTAATTAAACAATCACATATTAAGGACCCATGATTTTGGTCACCTCTTATGATCTTAGGCTAATTATATCCAAGGCTTTCTCATTGGTAAATGGAAGTAATAATACCCAATTGTCATGTTACTGTAAATAATAAATTAAAGGTGTGCAAAGGTCCTGATATTCAGTAAACCTTTAATAAACAGCAGCTATCATTATGGAATCACAAAATAGCAGAAAATCTATTCTTGACTTCAAGGAAATAAAAACTATTTGGATAAATAAAGTTTCCATATGGCACACAGATAACTAGAAAGTAAAAGTGTAAACCAATGCATGGTAGTATGCGGTGAAGGACTGTACCACAAACCAACCTTATTAGGGAGAATCTTTTCAGCAGGTTAGTAGTATTGACTTAAATATCTTATTGTGAAAAACTCTGCTTATTGAAAAAAATAAAAAAAGAGCAACCTCAGAATAACTGTCTTTCTAGATTGTAATTCTTGGAAGTTTCCATATATAAATATATCAGATGAACAATGGAAAGTGATTGCAGGGACAGGAAATTTATCAATAAAATCATGCATAAGATATTTTGAAAGGTATCTTTCATTATTTTGAAATAATGAATGTGATACTCTGATTCAGATAGGAATAGAAAAATAGCAAGGAGTTTCATAATAATTACAAATGGGACCCATAATAAGTAGTGAATGGCTTTAGAGTCAAATGAACTTTATTTCTAACTCTGGCACTTACTATATATCTTACCTTGGAGCATATACTTAACCTTTCTGATCTTGGTAGTCTTCATTTGTAAAATTGGTTTAATATTTGCTTTACAGGATTGTAGTACTTATAAATAATTGATTAATAAGTTTCTTCAAACTCTTATACAGTACAGGAAACTTAGAAAGCTATAAATAAACAGATTTCCTGAGACATAGATTTAGGTTATATTAGTCACAAAGAAGAAAATTCCCCCAGATGAGCACACCCTGGGTAGCACAGAAATTTGAGGGTTAAAAATAAAAACTTCAAATTAAGACTTAGAGTTATTACTCTAAGCAACTTTACACACCTGTGCATTTGGTCAGTATATATGTACATTCACTTTATAACCACATTTATTAAATAGCTGTTGTGGATAAGGTATTTGTTCTATATGCAGTGTATACAAATGTGAATAAGACACCATCTAACCCTCAAGAAACTAGAAATTTTGTGAGAGAGGAAAATGCCACATACAAAGTACTATCAGGCACAATTAGAGGACAAAAGAAATAATAAATTTTATTTGAAAAGTAATAATAAGCATCTGAGAGAATCCAAGCTTCATTTTCAGAAAGTTAGTCACTCTTGAAGAATCAATAATATTTTCAGCCATAAAAAGAACAAAATACTGGTATCTGTTACACTACAGATAACCAAGGACTTGTGCATCTTAAGCATCACGCTACCACTGAACTACATCCCCAGCCTAAAAAGTAGTTCTATAGAAAAAGAAAGTAGATTATCAGGGAGGATAAGAGAGGGAAGCAGGTAATGTCTGTTAATGAGTACAAAGTTCTTTTAGAGATGATTAAGATGTTCATAAACCAGATATTGATGATTGCTGGACACCATTATTAGTATACTAAAAACTTGCTGAATTGTATACTTTATTAAAAAGATGAATTTTCAGATAGATATTTGTCTGATATATAATTTTCTTAAAAACAGGAAGAAACAACAGAAACAACAAAAAACATATGTATCTCTATCCTTTACATAATGCAAAGATGGTGATACAAGTAGGACTTACTCTTTCTATTTTTAATTCATGTATCTCCTTCTTGGAGTACTAAGGAAAGATTGTTACTTTATTTGTCTCCCTCCATAAGAATAAAGAATATGGTTCTTTTGTACATGTCACTATCCCCAGTTTCTAGTATGGTGCCTACCACATGGTAGGTGCCTTGTAAATATGTGTTGAGAGATGAAAGTAAAATGAATGGTAGAAGAATGTTCTTTCTGGGGAAGTAGCTTGGTCATAGAGCCCTTGCCTAGCATGCACAAGGCCCTTGAATTGATCCCCAGCACTGATGATGATGATGATGGTGATGGTGATGGTGATGGTGATGGTGATGATGGTGATGATGACGGTGTTGATGATAGTGTTGAGAAAAGAAAAGAATACTATTTTGTGGCCCAAGAATACTATTTTGTAAACATCAAAGAAATACTTGATTAGAAATCAGAGTTGCCAAGGGAACAAAATGTTTTCATGATCTCAAAGCATCACCCCTAAACTTACTAATTGCAATGGAAAAAAATATAATTGTAATAGATCTTCTGTACATCACTTTAATCAAGTAATCAAACAGCATTATCAAGTCAGGGGTGGTGGCAAGTGACTGCAATTTTAGCACTCCGGCAGACTGACAGAGTAGGATCATAAATTTGAGACCAGCCTGGATTACACAGGAGAACAAGGTGGCCTAAACTACAAAGTGAGATCCTGTCTTGAACAAATAAACACACACACACACACGCACACACACACACAAATTAGTATGTCCACACTGTAATAAATTGCCACGTGCCTTTTTTGTTTTCTTTTTTTCTTTTTCTTGAGTTAAGGTTGCCCCATGTTGCCCAGGCTGCCCTAGAACTCGGGCTCAAGTGATTTTTCTCTCTCTCTCTCTGCACATAGCCCAGGCTGGCCTTCAGTTCGCAGGACTCCTCCTGCCTCAGCCCCTCAAGCTAAGAGTACAGGCATGTGTTACTGTGCCTGGCTTTTGAGTGATTCTTTCTGCCTCCACTTCCTGAGCAGCTGGGACTTCAGATATGTGCTGCCAGCCTAGCATGGCATGTGTTTCTTGATCTGATGCCGTGGAAAGTACTTAATATCACCTATGAAATATTGTTGCTAAGAATTTTTAACCTAATTTTGAATAGGTATGCAGATTGTGAAACATGACACAATGGACTAGCTTCTTTCTAAAAAATAAAGAACTGCTTAGACTAAATATCACAAAAAAATGAAGTACTGTTTTAGATTAAAAGTGGCTAAAGGGACAATACATGCAGCAACAATCCATGATCTTAACTTGGATACCCAAATGAATAAAAGACAATTTTTAAAGATTCTTTTAAACAGTTAAGAACAACTTGAATATGGAGTATATATTAGATATGATTATCTTATCAATGCTAAATTCTTGTGTAAGATAATGCCATCACCATTATGTAGGAGATTATCTTTGTTCTTAAAAGACATCAAGAGCTGGTTCTTTGAAAAGATTCAAAATATTTATAAACTTTTAGCTAGATCAAAATGGAAATAGGGAAAGTAAAAATAAATCATTAAAGATATTTGAAGGATCAAAGGAATTATTATGAACACATTTATGCCAATAAGTTCCACAGATAAAAGGACAAATTTCTTTTTGAAGAAAACAAATTACCAAAACTGAATTAACAGGAAATAAAAACCTAACCAGCCAAATAGCTACTAAAGAAATTGAATCCTTAATTAAAACACTCCACAAAGAAAACTCCAGGCATACAACTGCTGGTTAATTTTCTCAAACGTTTAAAGAACAAACAATAATTCACAAACTTTTTCAGAAAATAGAGGAGGTAAAAGGGATTTCCATCTCATTTATTCCATCAGCATTCCCAATATCCAATGTAGTCATTACAAGAAAATACAACTACAGAGTATGAGCGTGGCTACAAAAATGGTATTGTATTGTATTGTATTGTATTGTATTGTATTGTATTGTATTGTATTGTATTGTATTGTATTTCATTTCAGATGGAGTCTTGCCATGCTGGTCCCCAACTCACATGTGTAAGTGATCCTTCTGTCTCAGCAACATCAGTAGCTGGGACTTTAGGCACAAGTCACTGCTCCCAACGCAAAAATCCTTAACCAAGGATTAGCAAATATAAGCAGCAATAGGTAGCACAGTTTGAGCAAGTGAGGTTTACCCAGGATTCCAAGATTGGTTTCACATTCAAAAGCCAATCAATTTAATTTTTGACATTAACAAAATACATGAGAAAAAGCACATGATTGTATCAGCAGTTATAGAAAAAACATTTTCAAAGCAATACCCATTCATGATAAAAGCTTTCAAAACCCAGAAAGAAAGGACATTCAGATGAAACTGAGAACAAAACTGTCCTTAATTTTTAAACTGAACTCTTTTCCCTTTAGATCAGGAACAAGCTAGGATGCACACTGGGACTACTTCTATCCAGTGTTGCCCTGACTGGCTGGCCAGGTAGCTCCAGTACAACACTGTAAAAATGCACGTAACCTTTGATCTAGCAGCTCTACCACTAGGAAACTACTCTTAACGAATTCTAAATATCTCTTAAACTCATTTATACAACTGTTTCCTTGATGTCTCTTACTGTGTGTCTAATAGGCTTCTCAAAGTTATGATGTCCCGAACTAAACCCTTAACTTTTATTCCATAAAACCTGTTCCATCTCCTGTGTTTCCTATCTCAGTGGTAGCCCACCAATACCCAACTGTTCTGGATAATCATTCTTTGTTTGTTTCAGTGCTGGGGATCAAACTGCTAGGTAAGGCCCGTACCATGGTGCTATACTGCCAGATGGGATAATCGATCTTCATCCTTCTCTTCCTCTTATACCATCTAAAGTATTAACAAATCCTGCTGACTGCCTCACAAACATACTTGTATTTTATGTACAAACATACAAATATATAATATTATGTAAAATGTACGTATTATGTACTATTTAGTATTATGTAATATACATGTATTATGAATCTGATGACTTATTTTTATCATTGAGCCTCACTGGTTCTCATTAGGTGATATAACAGTCTCTGAAATAATCACTGTAGCTTTGGTCAGTCCTGAGTCATGCTCGTGTTGGACCTTTGAGTCAATTCCACTAGAAGCACCTGGGAAAATGGGTATGAATTATGGCTATGATGCTGCAACAAGATGGTCTTGTTTATCTTTTCTCATAAATATTAAATAATTCTCTCTCTATATATAGTAGAACTAAGAAGCAAAAAGGAAAGTAAAAATAAACCTAGAGTTTAGTGCTGTGATACTCTATAAAATATTCTTATGTGTAGCATGTTTTCAAATGTAAATTACTTATGCAATCTATAAAATCCTTTTTTAACAGATATCCTTAAGTGTCTAGAATAAACTCTTTTTAAAAAAGGTCTTATTAATGCCTAATCTTTTTTCACATGGAATAAAACAATGTTCAAATTCATGATAAATTCCTATAAATGGCAAAAATATTTTTTCTAAGATGCTCTTTATTACTCACATATTTAAAACATAAAAGAACTTCTTTATAACTTTGTACGAGTATTCTAAACTTCTGTTCAGTTTATTACTGCTTTCTCTGATTTCTTCATTAGACCTCCAGAGAATAGTTTTCTTCATTTGAAACACATAATTGCCAAATAGGCTGCAGTTCTGAACTTGAAACATTCATAGTCTTACAGAAATTACCCTGACTAAACATGGGTGACTGGAGATCATTATGTTAAGTGAAATAAACCAGGCACAGAAAGATAAATATCACATGATCTCACTATATATAAAACCTAAAAAAGTTGATCTCATAGAAGTTGAAGGTAGAATGGTGGTTACCAGAGGCCTGGGGAGTTGGGGGAGTGGGAAAAGGTTAATCAGTGGGTATGAGTGTACAGTTAGAAGTAAGAATTTCTGGTGTGCTATTGGACAGCAGAGTGACTACAGATAACAATGCTGTACTATGTATTTCAAAAAGCTAGAAGAAAGAATTTGAATGTTTTCACCATAAAGAAATGACACGTTTGAGCAAATAAATATGTTTACCCTGAATTAAACCTTTTTCTACGCATAGATGTATGTAAACATCATTTTACCCCATTAATATGTACAATTTTTATGCAAAAATTAACTTTAAAATTACTCTACTTGAATCTATATGCAAAATTTCAGAAGAATTGTAACTCTTGGAAAGAGATAAGCTCTTTACATTTAAACATAGACGATAATTATATTTAAGAAAGTTATGTCTTTTAGATGTAATTTATATATCCAACTATAGACAGTGCCACTATATGTGAGGGTTGTCATAAACGCTGAGATGCAGTCAGGAAGGACCCTTGGTTTTTGCCCACATGGCACTACAATTTATGAAGATGTGGTTTACACTGCCTCCATCTAATCTAGATATTTAAATATAATTAGTTTTAGCCAACCTTGAATGTATTGCTCCTATTGATTGCTTTGTCCTAAAGATCTGAAGGACACTAATGGGTTCTGGCTGTGTTGTTTTGTTTTGCTTTGTTTGGATTTTTGGTGTTGGAGAGAGAAACCATGCTAGCAGATGCTGTACCACTGAACTACACTCTCAGGCTTGTCTTTGTTCTTAAGATCCTCATCTTCCCTTATATAGTCTCTTAATCTGGTCTACTTCTCTGTAAATATAAAATTTAAGCCATTTTGGTTACGGCACCTGTTTTATGCAACTGTCTGAGTTAATGTAACCTATTTTAACGTGATCTAATTTTGATGTCTGAAATATTTAGATCCTGTTTAACTATTGCTTTGTTTGTATAAATACATTAAAGGGCTAGCTGCTTATCTTTGTAAGTAGCATTACTTCCACTGTCACTCTCCATCTTAATGTTTCCATAATTCTAAAAGGGTTATGTATCTGTGAGTCTTACCTAAAATTTATTTTTTTTATTTGCATTAAAAAATCTTCTCCAAAGGGGCCTGGGATATAGCTCAGCAGCATAAGCAACTGCCTGGCAAGTGCAAGATCCTGAGTGGTTTAAAAACAAAAAATTTTCTCGAAGATGTGGTTTTTTTAAAAAAAATACATTGGAGTTCTACTCAGCCATAAAGAAGGATAATCTTGAGACATTTCTAGGTAAATGGATGTACCTTGAGACCATACTTTAAGTAAAATAAATAGGACACAGGTGTGTAAATACCACATTGTTTCTCTGGTGTGAGAAACCAAAAATGTAAATTAGGACCACAATGTATAATAGATACGTGAAATAGGAAGAAAATGTTTATAGCTTCTTCTTTTTTTTTTTTTTGTTTTTTGTGGCACCAGGGATTGAACTCATGACTTCACGCTTGCCAGGCAGGCACTTAGGCCACTGAGCTAAATCCCCAGCAGGAAGAAAATGTTCAAGTGGGAAAGGTAACAGGAGTGCTGCCGGGAGGAAAGGAAAAGGAAAAAATGAAAAAAGAGACAATGGAAACAAAGTAAATAAGGAGGGGAAGAAAGATTGAAGGGAGGGCAGGGGAATATGGGAAAAAAGAAACTATAAATCTTCTCTAGTACACTTGCAACAATAAGTTACATGAAGAAAGAGATGGAGTTTATTTTTTTAACACTACTTAAAAGTAGCTGGGATTACAGGCATGTGTCACCACATGCTAGAATTCTTATTTGTGTTTAAATTAAAATTTCAAGTGCAGAGATGGGACTAAGAGTGTAGCTCAGTAGTGGAGTGTTTGCCTAGAATGCACAAAGACCTGGAATTGATCCATAACATTGTGAAATAAATAAATAAATGTTGAGACAGTCAAAGCCCCTAAAATCAATACTAAGGAAAGGAAAACATAATTTTTGTTTTTATTTCAAAAGTTTTATTGGAGTATAACCGCCAAAGTACAATTAGATAAATTTTATCATGAATTGCATACACGAAAACACCCAATGAAGATAATAGACATATATGTCACCATTTAAAATTTATTTATTAATCTTGCCCTCTCCTTCCTCCATCCTCAGATAACCACTGACCTACTTAATAAAAGTAAATATTAATGAAGATTCAACTTCTAGAATTTTATATAAATGGAATAATAAAGCATTACTCTTCATAAATTTGTCCTCTTGGAGCATCCAACATGGCCCACTGGAGATGTCACATTAGAGACCTACAGAGAAGATTGACTGGAAACTCTAAAATGGGGGAGGAACCAGATGTGGTGGCAAATACCTATAATCTCAGCACAGGAGGCTGAGGCAGGAAGATTGTCACAAGTTCAAGACCAGCCTGGATTACATAGTGAGTTCAAGGGCAGAACTATATAATTAGACCCTGTCTAAAAAAAAAAATGGGGGAAGTCAACTGAAATAAAAAATGAATATGAAAGACAATACATGCAAATCAAGCCAAATAGCTAGATCATTGGAAAGGGTAAGTGGCACAGCCACACTGGTCTGTACTCTCCCTAACCCCACCCTCTGAGGAGCAACCATCATGAGTTCATACTGAATAGCCTGAGAGAAAACTAGCATTGCAGAGGCCAGACTCCCAGGACAGACTCTACCTATATTGGCCTCTTCTCACCATCATTACCCCAAACACTCAGGAATGCTGCACCTTTGCAGCACTCATTTTGGGTCAAGGAAGGCAGAGAGAGGCTGAGTATGGTGAACAGTGGGACAGTTTTGGGTTTTCCAGCAAAGACCCGTAGATCACATCCCTGGAGTCAGAAGGGAAAGAGTGGGACTGAACAGTTTGTCCAGAGTGAGCTCTTCCTTGTCTTTTTCACAAGGACTGGAAAAATCTGAGCAAAAAATTCTGAACATCCACCGTCACAGTCAGGGGGAAAGATTCCCTAAACCAGTGATGGCAAACCTTTTAATTAAAGACTGAGTACCCAAACTGCAACCAAAACCCACTTATCACAAAATGCTGTAATTAAATACTATACTATAATTAAACCCAAATACTGAGGTTTTAGTTTAGAAAAAGATAACTCATACATTAATATCCTTTGTCTTAAAAGAAAAACACAGTAACAGAGCTTTCAGTGATACAAACAGCCTTTTATTGCATTTGGTGTGCTTTTGTACAATTAATGTGATCTTTGCTGTTGTATGTATGCTGATACCTTGTCAAACCTTGGCTCATACTTTGTTAGTTTGAGAGCAACACATGCAGCACTCAGGTCATCTTCTCTGTTCTTATAACAGATTTGATATAATTCAAAGCTGAAAACAGCTGCTCATAAGCATATGATGATCCAAAAAAATTTTTTTAAAAAGTAATCTCAAGTGTTTTCATTGATTTAAAATTATTTGGCAGAGAATTGCACACTTTAAGGATTTCATGTTTACAACTACCAACTGTGCCATCCTTTGTCATCCCTTCACACTCTGTCTTCACACTCTGTCTTCTCAAGTATTGTACGCAGGTCATAGAATTTATTTTTCTAGATAGAGCTTTCTTGAAATTCCAATAACTCCATTTGCAGATTTCCAAAATCTAACCAGTATAAGCACGAAAAATCAAGTCCTTCAAATTTGGTTTTATCTAGAGAAGTAAGAAAACACAGGGTTGCCTCCATCTTACAGAATTGTAAAAATCTGTTCCTAAGATTCTTCTTTGTAGCTGCTACAATGCTAGAAACATCCTTGTAAATTTCCTGATGGTTTGAAGGATTGTCTGCAAATATAGAATTTTCTAAGTGCATATTTAGATTTAGAAACATTTCAGCTGCCCACTTGCAAGTTCTCTTTCAAAAACAGTTTCCTTTTACATGTTTTGATATCACAAAACATTCTTTTTGCTGTTTTCCCTGCACATTGTAGTTTTTTTCTTCAGTACATTGAAATGTAGTATAATATCTGTAAAAAACATGAAGTTTTTAAGCCAGGCCTTATCAGTGAGGTGTGGATATTCCTTCCCATTTTCATTCATAAATGGCCTAATTTCATCCAAGTAAGCTGCAAATCTCTCTAAGACTTATCTCCTGCTCATACACTGGACATTATTGTATGTAAATAAAGTATTATACCATGGTTGAACCTCATCAAGAAGTGCTTGAAACTGTTGAAAATTAAGAGCAGGAGCCATGATGTAATTCTCCATTTTTGTGACATCTTTGAGGATATCATCTAGTTTTTTTGCTGCTTTCCTTGGCACAGAGAGTTTCTTGATATATAGTACAATGAAACTGAATGCCTGGATGTTTTGCTTCTTTAACAAAAAAAACCGTATGAAACCAGATGTTGCCAACACCATGCAAGGTGCTCCATCACAGCATTGTGGATATCCATCCCTATGTTCTTCCAGGCAAAGACACTCATTTTACAACGGCTCTTCTCTCATGGTGTCACCAACAACATAATGCAAAATTACTGCTAACCTTGTGTGATTATTTATATCTGTGCTTTCATCCAAGCACATGGAGTAACCGGGTGCCTTTTATAAGTCAGTGATGAACTGCTAACATTATTTGCCATGCACAAGACTTGATCTTTTTTGTTTGTTTGTTTTTTGGAACTGGGGATGGAACTCAGGACCTTGCACTTACCAGGCAAGTGCTTGAGTCATTGAGCTAAATCCCCGGCCCAAGACTTGATCTTTAACATTATTTCTGCTAAATGGTATCTTAGAGATGTGTTGTATAATTTTACCCTTGTTTGGGAAATCATGAAAAAGAGAATTACTCCCAGACAATATGGCCATTTTAATAAAATCCCCATCATCGAGGAACTTACCATGTTTTGCAATGCACAGTGAAATTTGAAAGCAGGCAGCTATCATATGATTTGTTTTAGAAAGACAGTTTCAAAATAAAAAATATTGGGAATCAAATTCCTCAATTTCCCTCCAAGAAATTCTTTCCTTTTAGTTTTACCAAGTTTGGCAACACTTTGTGATATCAAAGTGCCACCTGAGACTTGGTGTGCGAAACACAGCACTTTCACTACCCAGAATACATAATGCTTTCCCATTGCATTCAGTCACTCCAAAGGAGTCTGTCCAGTCCTCTTAGAATAATCTTCCACTGTTTTCAGTTTTGCTTTTTTTTGCTGTAGTCATTTTTTGGTGTTTAAGACTTTGAATCTACAAAAACATAGTTTTTTTTTTTAAATGAAGCATCCAATACAAATCTATTCCTATAACAAAAATAGTTAACACTAAAGAATTGGATATTCCCTAAATCAACAATCTATGACAGTGATTCTCAACTGGAATTCCTCTTGAATTAGCTTACCACCATCTCAAGGGGGCTGTATCTGTCAAGGTTTACTAGAGAAACAGATATAATAGAAGATAGACAACTGTGTAAGAAATGACAAGATTGGCTTACAATGGTCAGCCACAAAGTTAAAGGAGGGAGCGTGCAAAGGGTGTCTGCGCATTGGAGCTTACTGCAGTGTCCTGTGCAAGTCCGTGTCAGAAGGCCGATGGGTCTATGACGGAACACTGAAGAGTCTACGACGAAGGCTGGAGAGTCTACGACGCAGGCTGGAGAGTCTACGATGCAGGCTGGAGAGTCTATGACGAAGGCTGAAGAGTCCCAGGCAGAAGCTGAACAGTCTGTGCCAGAA
>RJWT010023753.1:0-16702 GCA_004365215.1 Cuniculus paca | reverse complement strand
GGCCCTGGCGACCCCCTTTTCTCCTTCCCTGGCCTGCCCAAAGACTTGCTCCACACGACACCGTGTTTCATCCCTTACCACTAGGTCCTCTGCGTTACATTCCTCTTCCCCCAGTCAACGGCAATAGATGAGAACCCAGCTGCGGCCTCAGGACCCCCTCTTCAGGCGGAGGGAGGGAGCAGGAGCTTTCAAATGGTTGGGGGATACCTGAGAGGCTTGTTAGGTCGCTGTACCCTCGCTGAGGCTGCCCCCTTGGTCTATTTCTCCAGCCTTCAGCCCCGGGCCCCTCCTGCCCGCCCTCAGACTGGCCTTTCCTTTTGCACTTTCTCAACTCCACAAAAACCTCCTTTGTGGCTGGCTCAGCACTGACCCCAGCCACCACTTCAGTGTGATTTGGAAAAGGGACAGACGAGCCCCTGAAGACGAGGTGAAAAGTCAATTTTACAATTTGTAGAACTCTAATGAAGAAAAACGAGCATGAAAATTCGGTTTGAGCCGGCTGACAATACAATGAAAAGGCTTAAAAGGGAGACACAAGGAATGGGCTCCATGCATTATGGATCCTGACCCCCACCACTGCGGTCTCGCTCTAGGAAGAACCCAAGCGCTTGCTTGGGGAGCTATTCAGGCACTGGGCTGGAGGGTACTTTAATTTATTCAAGATGCTTCATTCATATGAAAATGTATTTTTGTATATAAAGAGTTTATTATTATGAGCTATCGAAGTTTACATTTTTTGTACTGCAGATGCTTCATGTAAATAAAATCCAAAAAAAAAAGTCACCAAATTTCTTACCTAATCTCAGTGTCTCTGGGGCTTTTTCTTCCCTTCCCCTGGTGGCTGCACGACGAACGTGAAACACTATCCCCGTCCACCTCCAAAGCCTCCCATCCTGTTTCAGGAACAATTATAAAATAGCACGCACCTGATTTCCACCAAGAACCAGATAAAGACAGGCCAGGGTGTTTGGGGTCCATCATTTCCTTCCCCTTTGTAAACACAAGAGAGATCTTTCGGGCGCCCCATAAGCCAATTAAGACTTTTTAGTGGGGAATTAGCCCCGGATATGCTGCTACCTGTAGAGGTAGGGGCGGCGAGAGAGTCTTTCTTTTGAGGAACTCCGCATCAGCTGGCTCTGTGTTTCAAAGAGAGAGGATTAAAAAGATCAATATAGTGTGACCACTGGTTAGGAAGTCCCAGTGACAGGTGGGCTTAGGCTGGGCAAGCAGAAGGGTCCACTCCTGTAACAGCCTTTTTAGAGGGGAAAATTGATTTGTAGGCTTTGCCTTTAAATTGTTGCCTATGGAGGCTGGGGTCACCCTAGCTGTGAGGTGTGGGGTGAATTATGCTGGTATGGTGTCTGTGAGTGGGTGTGCAGCTGCCTAAAATTATGAGGTGGGGTGCCTGCGCCCCATTCACCACACTGTACATTTACACCCACTACAGTCTGAAGTGTGGTGGAGGGGTCTCTGTGGAGAGAGGGCCTTCTCAGCCAGTCCTCAGGGCAACAGCCAAAGTTTTCATTTGCTGCCAGAGAAACCTCAGCAGACTTTTCTGGCTATAGTGTGTCTGTCAACATGTTGTCTGACAATTAGTTAACAGCACCAGCCAGTAGCAACTTTGTTTTAAAATTCGGAATGGGGATGATACAAAAGGGTTGTCCTTGTCTATTTCTCCAGCCCCCACATTAAGCTACCCTACATTAAGACCAACTTTTTCCCACCTGGGCTACCTACCCCTTTCTGTAAAGAATATACTTATTTAGCAGTGAGTGAAGGAGATGGGACTAAGCTCAGAAAGAAATGGTATGTAAGGTGTTAGAGAAAATAAGATAAACAGAGACAGAGCAAGGCCACCAACAGCTCATCCCCCTTTATGGAAGTGTTTTCCCTCCACACGCATTCTGTTGCTGATTTAGATTCACAGATTCCTATGCTGGTCCTCAGCCAGGATCACAGAACCCAGCTATGAGCAAGGTGCCTTCTGTCAGATCATAAAGCTACATTGTAGAAACATCTGGAGAACTGGACACCTTTAATTGTGCTCGGATCAGAGACAGTTCTTCAAGAGTGGCTTCTAAAGTTATGAAAACATGAACAGAATGGCCGACGCCAAATGCTCCAAGGAAAGAAAGTTGTATCTCTTGAATGGCCCACCTTGGGGCCTGCGCTATGTCAGAATTACATTACCCTACGAGCATTGCATTTCCTAGAGCAAAAAGTTTTGATCTGCTTTGTTCTGTTTTATTTTGTTTTATTCTTTTTAAAATAAAAAAATACTAGAAAAAAAAGACACAAATGGTCTGCATCAGATGTTCTGCTCTTCATGGATAGGATGCTTAGCAGTGTGACTGCTTTCAACCTGAGGGACCCAGGCTGAGTTTTCAAGGACAGGTCCCCTAAGAAACTCTTCAACCAAGGTGCAGATGCTGTCTAAGACAGCACAAGAGAACTGCAGATTGTGTTTTTCATTGTTGCCTAGAATTCTTGGGGAAAGCCCCAGCTAAGGACTGGAGTAGGAGTTTTATCTCATACAGCTGGACACAACCAGCTCTGGAAGCAGGGAAAACATCATTACTACTAAGACTGAAGAATAACACACTGTATTCCCAATTTGGTTGTCACAATAGACTCCCAACTCCAAGGTGCTGGACCTGGAACACCTTTCCATAAAGAAAAGTCTTTAATGACGTAGTTAGGAGGAGGGGTGTCTCTACCCTACCAGGTAATGCTATTCTTCCAAGGAAGCAACGTCTATGCACAGCCCTGGGAGCTCTCAAACAGGAGAAAAGAAGGAAGGTGATAGAAAATGCTTATCCCCAGCTCAGGGGCTTCTTTCTTCCTGCACTAAAGTCTTATTCATCCCCTGGCATCTGTGAAGGTAGGCTAGAGGGTTACTAATCAGTTATAGAGCAAAGAACGTTCGGTTGACAGCCACATTTCACTGTCCTCAACAGCATCTTCCACTGAAGAATCAGCATGGACTTAAGTACAGTAGTCTTATCTATTCTCTCCTTTGTTTTTGTCCTCTTTGGCTTGGTCCTGGATATATATATATCTCATAACTATATATATCATATATATCATAACTATATATATATATATATATATATATATATATAAAACTGCTGTGATGAGCTGTAAGATATATATGTCACTGCTGCTGAGCCCATGGAAAGCCAGGAAAGGGACAATTTCATTGAAATAATAAAGGTTTCACTCACTCTCATTTCCTTAATGATTCTTCTTATCATCCTCCTGTTATGTTCTGAGTTCCTTTCTTGGCATTAGGACCACAACAAAGTCCTTGCCCAAAAGGAGTTTACATTCTAGTAGGCAAAGACAAAAGAAATTTGTGGAAAATGCTAAGGAGGAAATACAATGGAAGAGGAGGATATAAATGTCAGGGTAGGAGAGAAATGCTCTTTTGGAAAAGATTCTTAGGAGGTCTTTAAATGAGGTGGCATTTGGGTGAAGGTCCAAATGAAGAGAAGAAACGCTATGGTTTCAATATGGGTAGTGTGTCCCAGAGGTCGATATATCAAAGGCTTTGTCCCCATGGTGGTGCTACTGGGAAGTACTGTGGACCTTCAAGCAGGTGGCACCTTATGGGAGGTCCTCAGCTTTTGCTGTGATGTGTCACCTCATCAGAGCCCCAAATCAATGGGGCACCAGTCTTGAACTTGGCCCTTCAGAACCAAAGAACTCTTTACTTCATAAATATGTGGTGTCAGGTATTTTGGTGTAGTAACATGAAGGTGACTTATTAAGCAAGGAAGAAAGTCAGCCAATATTTAGGGAAAAGCATGGGGAGAGTGCAGAGCAAGGGAAGAGTCCTGCCCATTCATAGTGTATTAGAGGAATAACAAGGATGCTGATATGACTGGAGCAAAGCACTAGAAAGGCAAGGAGAAAGAGATAGAAAGGGCAGGATTCATCCTGCTGAGCCTTATAAACCAGCATTTGGACTTTGGGATTTTTCTCAAGCTGATTGGAGAATTAAGAGCAAGGTAGTGATCTAAATTGACTTACTTTTTAAAAGGCTGCACTGTTATATGGATAATAGATGTTAGGGGCTAAGGCAGAATTGGAGATCCAACTGTATAATTAGTCTTGCAGATGAGGAGATAGAGGTAGAGGTACAGGTAGAGGTACAGTTAGAAATATAAAGATAGAGATAGCAATAATGATAGAAGTCATGAAACTAGTCAGAACCAGGATATATTGTGAAGGCAGAGACACAAGAATTTGTTGTCGGGCATGAATTGAGACGAACAAAAGATGACTTTAAGGATTTGAACCAGAAACACAGAACCCATCCTCCAAATCCTTTCCAAATATTAAAGAGAAAGGTTAATTTGACCTTAAACTGCTCATTTTAGCACCAAAATAAGGATAGAAACAAATTGTGGTATCATAGACAAAGACTGATTAGTACCCAAGAAAATCATGACTTTGGGCTGGGGCCAGAGAAAAGTCATAATGAAAGTAGAGAAAAGAGTTTATGATGTCGTTGGTGATGTCCTCAATAACAGCATCATCATCATCATCATCACCATTATCATCCTAGTTAACATTTTTACAGCACTTACTCTGTTTTAAGTATTGTTTTAAGCACACTGTATGTATTAATTCATTTCATTCTCACAGTGCATTAGGTCAATAATATTACCTCTACTTTGCAGATGAGGGAAGTGAGGCACAGCCAAATAACTTGCCTGAGGCTATGCAGCTAGTAAATTGGGAAACTGAGATTTGAACCTAAGTAATCTGACTCCAGTTCCTGCTACTTCTTTGGCTGTATCTTCAGGGCTAACAATGAAGTGTGAACTGGGCACATAAGCTTGGTAGGTTTTACAATTGTTCACAAGTGTTGGTTCCTTCCCCACCTTTACCATGGCCTCCCGTGTAGAATGACAGTCCTTCTAGTCCCACTGAGACAGAGACCACTGTGATAGGACAAAAGACTAGGATGACAAAATAAACCCCTGGGTGCAGTAAACTATTACCCTTTACAGCATGGCTTATTTTTTTTCTCTACCTTTGTGTTCCTTTCAACAGACCCATCATGAGACCCTAATAAAACCTCAGAAGCAGAACATTTGCATGAAATGAGAAATTGTTACCAAGGAAAAATCTAAATAAGCTCTCTAGCTTAATTTGCTTTTAGCACACTTAAAAATCACTATTTTGGAGGGAGGTCATACATCTAGGTTATACATTATTGGTTTCTCACTAGCTTTGCAGCAGCTAACATCTCCTACATGTGGATTACAATAATAGTTGCCTAGGTTACTCAAAGGCCACTTTTATTAAAGCACTGACTCTTCACTGGAGTCTGCAGATGTCTGATGGGTGACTAAAGAGGGATAAAGAGCTCGGCATCTTTGTCTTCATATTGTGTCTTTTCCCTTTGATTTCTTGACCCTTGGGCTGGATTCTACTTAGTTCTGCACAGAGACATACTGATCACTTAAAAATATATTTTTTCCAAGACTATAATATAGAGTTAACTTGGCCTTTTGCCCTTTGACGTTGGTACGTACTTTCTTTTCTTTTTCTCTCCCCTTTTTTGCCCTCATCCTTATCTTCTTCACCAGCTACAAAATCAGCTACCTAAGGCCCTTTAGCCCTTTCACAGGACTCAGATCCACAGGATGATGATGCTACTTTACAATAATTTCACACCTTCTAGAATAAATTAACTAGAACCACCCAGTGGCCCAAAAGTATATCTTTTGCAATGATTCTCCTGGACAGTGGATATTACAAAACTTTAGGCTACTCTAGCAAATTAATATAAACCTCTTTGTTCTGAGAGCAGCTTCTCTTTGGCCAATGCTGACCCCTTTTATGTGAAGCCCCCCACTTCAGCTGACCCCCCGCTGCAAGTAAAGTCTTGCCTGTGCAAAAGTGAGTGTGCTTGCGCAGTTTGGCCTAGTCTTATTTCAACTATTTCCTGGTCAAAAGAGTCCATTGTCCAGAATCAGACTTGCTTTTGGCTTTGCCACATTTTGGACATGGCTTGAGTGTGTCTCGCAAAGGTTCATGTGGTGAAATTTAATCCCCACTATGAAGTATTCAGAAGGTGGAAACTTAATCCAACTATGGTGTTTAGAGTGAGGCCTCTGGGAGGTAATTAGGATTAGATAAAGTCACCAGGGCAGAAGCCCCATGATTAAATCTGGGTGGCTTTATAAGAGGGAGAGAGGCTGAAACACACATGCATATGCTCGCTGTCTCTTGCCACCTATGTTCTGAGCTACCTTGGAACTTGGTCAGCAAGAGGCCATCACTACATGCAGGCCTTCAACCTTGAACAAGAATCATGAGTCAAAATAAACTTCTTTTCCTTTTTAAGTCAACAGTCTCAGGATTTTTGTTTGTTTTGTTTTGTTTTTCTAGTACTGGGGATTAAACCCAAGGCTTCAAATTGAGAAACATCTCCAGCCCTTTATAAACTTTTTTTTTTTTGAGACAGAGTCTTGATAAGTCACTAAGTTGCCGAGGCTGGACTCAAACTTTTGATCCTCATGCCTCAGCTTCCCAGAGTACCATAGCACCCAGCTGTATTTCTTTATAGTATTAAAAACAATGGACTAATAGAGGCTTGGTCATGAAACTGGCTTTGGCCAATGGAATGTTAGCACACATGAGCTTTACCATATCCAAACAGAAGCTTTCGTTGTCCTTTTACAGTTTGTCCCTGTCTCCACCTCTGCTTTCTCTAGAATCTGTTTTCTGGATGAGCACAACACAGTCAAGAAAATGACCACCTCCTTAGGCTAAGTCCTCAGATGAGAATTACCTGCTCACATCTGCTCTTAGGGTGACTTCTGAGAGAACCCAGAAAACCAGATAAGTCATGAATTTTGAATTTATTCCAAATTTCTCCTTAAAGAAATCTGATAAACACACCAAAAAGCTATGTCCAGTTATTTCTAGAAATAAATTAGATGCCTTGACTTCTATGCCCATGCCACCTAGACTTGGACCACAAGATCCCTTTCATCATCCCACAAATGCAGAAAGGCCTTCTATGAGTCCATCTTTCTCATTTGTCTTCCCTCTGGCCACCCCAACCCTCACTCGTCCTTCAGCCTCTGTTTTAAGGTCATCTCCTCTAAGAAGCCTCAGACTCCTAGGCAATCCTAATTATTATATCCTGCACTGGGTGCGTATCACACTGTGAACAACACATCAGTTTCCAAGGAACCTCAGGCTTCCTAAGTATAAAATGAGCATCCCCAGAGCCTAGAAACCATCCTTCATCTGGGGTCTTAGTGCAGTTCACACCTGGAGAGAATCACTGAAGTAGCTCTCAGCTGTTCTTGGGAGGGTTTGAAAGTGGTCCAGACCACAGAAGACTAAGTTTTAAGTTGCCTTTGTTCAGTCCTTCGCCATGTCCTACCCATTTTTCTTGTAGGGAGAAGGCCATAAGCCCACAGGCAGAGAGCACTGGGTGTGTGTGTGTGGCTGCAGGGGTTGGGGGTAAGGGTGTGGTTCAGGCCAGGAGAACTTACCATCTTACTTTTGTTTCAGCACAGACTGAGCCAGACATGCACAAAGCTAGGTACATCAGAATCATCCAGGAAGATTTTCTTTAAAGAATTATTGATACCTGAGCCTCATCTTCAAAAATTTCGCCTCAAAATATCTAGTGAAGTCCAGGCATTTACATTCTTCAGAGGAACCTCTCTACTTTGTTGATGGGAATGTAAACCAGTACAACCACTGTGCAAATCAATATAGAGTAGTCAAAAACTTAAAAATAGAAGTTTCATTTGACCCAGCTATGCCCCTTCTAGGTATCTTTCTGAAAGAGTTAAAGTCATCATATCCCACATTTATAGCAGCACAATTTAAAATAGCTAAATCTTGGAAATGGTCCATATGCCCATCGACAGATGAATACATAGAGAAAATGTGGTATTTTACACAGTGGAGTACTATTCTGCCATAAAGAAGGATAAACTTGAGGCATTTATAGGTGAATGGATGCATCTTGAGACTATTATATTAAGTGAAATAAGTGAGACACACAAGCTTAAATGCAACATGGTTTCTCTTATATGAGAAACTTTAAAAACATGTATAAATAAAGAGCAAAATAAATGGTAGATAAACAAGAAGTAGGGAGATCTTTTTCAAATGGAAGGGGAAACAAGAGATGGAAGGAAGTGGAGAGAGGGAAAGGAACAGAGATTTTAAAGAAAAAGAATTTAAAAGAAAAGTAGAGCTTTTGCAAATGGAAAGGGAACCAAGAGTTGGAAAAAGCAGGGAGGGGTAGGAGGGGTAAGGGATGGAAAAGAGAATTAAGATGTGCTATGGTCGTATACCAACCCCCTTGATAAATGTCATCATTATGAATGGCAAACATGAGCTAACAGGTTAATGCGAACAGCTGCAGCTGAGAACCTGTGGGCTTGCCTGGTATTGTGATTCCCACAAAGCCCAATTGGTTCCCCACATGGCCTCAGTGAAGTTGGAGCCCTGGTGTGCACGGACTTGAACACTTCCCCTCAGCATATCTCTGTCAAATATTCACAAGATACACATAAGGAGACATCCCAGGCCTCTTTCCTTTTAGATTTCTTACCCTGTTAACAGGGCTAACGTCACCAGTAAGGCTTATTGTTTTAAAGTGATTTCCAATTGCTCTAAGCCCAGAATTATTTGACACCTCACTAGTTTGGAACTTGTTCTTCACTACATTCCATTCTTCCCATCTTCCTGGGCACATGATGAGACTACATTGCCAGAATTCTTTGCAGGAAAACATCACCATATCACTAGACTGTTTTTATTGGGTCATGAGTAGAAATGCGAGCCACTTCTGAAAGTAAGAGTTTAAGACAAGAGTCGGAATTTGCACGTTTGTGTCAAATGTAGAAAGTTACAAAGAACATCATCTCTACTATGAAAATGAGAACAATTCAGATAATTTATGAAATCATAACATTTCTTGAGCCAGTCAAAAAGCTGATCTCATAAAGGTAATTAAGTTACTGAAGGGGGAAAGCCTTTCTGTGGGATGATGAGGCTGATGATTGCTTCACCTTGGGTAAAGCACAAGACAGAAAGTAGCTTAAGGTAGGTAAGAACAAATAAGCTAAAAATTTTAATGAAATCTTAAAAGCCAAGTACAGACTAGGATGTCGGTTTGGAATACAGAAGTTCACACCTACTTGCAAACACATATCTATAGGCCTCTACCAGGTGTTTGCAAGAAAGTCCAGGCCAACACCAGCAACTTGGATGCAGAGGTGTTCGAGAAGTGCTTGATGCTTAGGAACAGGCTCTAGCCCCACTCACTTTCCCAGACAGTTTCGTCCTTAAAGCAAAAGAATTACACCACTCAGGAAAGGGTACGACTTTCCTTGGACTAAATGAAAATATTGGTTTTGGGGAAGAACAGAAACTTAACGCATCTGTTTTGGTAGAGGGGCAGAAAACAGTCTCAACCTCCGGACAAAAGCCAAGATCAATTGTCGGAGGAGGAGAAGCAAAGCAAACAGCCTACTGCTGGGACCAGGATTCTGTAACACAAAACAGAGGTCTATTTCTGCAGGAAGAAAGAAAAGCCCTTCCCCAAAGCAACTACAGTTTCAAGACAGAGTTTGGCTGCCAAGGTGATGAGGGACTGGTAATTCCCAGTCAGGAAGCCAAGAGGCATAGGGCGTGAACAAGATGGAGGCACAAGTCTTACCTTAGAATGGCTAAAAACAAAACAACTGACAGTACCAACTGTTGTCTAAGCTTGTGGGTAACTCAAGCACTCATATAATCCTGGTGGGAATACAAAATGGTACAACCACTTTGGAATAGGTTGGCAGTTTCTCACGAAGCTAAATATACATTTACCATATGGTACAGCATTTGTCCTCCTAGGTATAGACATAAGCAAAATGAAAACACCTGTTCAGAGAAGGGACAGATCCTTACCCTTCCTCCCTGGTCCCCACCCCACCCAAAGTCGGCCAATATCCCAGCCTGCTCTGTGCAACCAAATATAGCAAATCCCGTGATTTGCCTTCCCCTGCACTGAGTTCATGCTGTCCCCTCACACATGCACACATACACACCAGACTTGAAATGGTGGCAGTCATGGGCTGTGTGACTCCTGGGACATGATACTTTCTTCACAGAAATTCCTGCATGGAAAGTGGGGGGCAGTGTGTTAAGGAAAACTGGGAAGATGATGATGATGACAGGGAAAAGAGGAAGTAGAAGTCAAACCAGAAACAAAAAATCTCTAAAAAGAAAAAAAAATAGAGAAATTTGAAAAAGTAGCAACAGAAAAGACAAGAAGAAATTAGAGAGCTTTGAAGATCTTGAAGTGCTAACGCTAAAAGAACAGCAGATAAACTGGCTAAAACAATGACCAGAAGAGTCAGATGTTGAATTAGCAAAATACGTTTTTGGTGTTAAAAATAGTTACGGAATAGAACCCATTTTTCAGAGTTGATTTCAGAGTGTGGAAAATTACTAAAGATAAATTACACAATAAGACAAATCACTATACTATGCCCCTTGTTGGGAAGCCTTAGTCAGAACTATGTGTATTTCAGTGGAAATTGATGACTTAAAAAAGATTACCAATTCATTGGCAAGCAAGCACAGCACAACAAAACAAAGCAAAAAATAAGAAGAAAGAAATAGTTCCTGAAAGGGGACTAAAGGTTATCATAAAACATGATCTGGCAGATTATGGTGGTTATGAGGCAGATATGTACAGGACTATGAAAACTTTGTGAGATATTTTGTCTTCTCCTAATGTCATCTTTCTGTTGCCCACAACCCCTTCAACACATAGCACACTTCCTTGCCTTCTGGTTCTGCCAAATACTACAATCAGAAGTGTAGTATCTTGTACTAGTTATTTAATTACTTAGATGCTAATGTACAAGTGAGAAAACTTGGATCTTTCTCCCAAGGGGTTAAATCAAGAACCCCAGTTGCTATTAAATTATACTTTAAAAACAAACCAAACCAAGTAAGTTGTCATAGTTAATATCTGATTTCATAGTAGCAGTTACTAAGTTGGAAACAAAGGCTGCAACCTGACCAAAAAAAAGAAAAAAAAAAGAAAAAAAAACCCTCTGTAATATTTACCAACACCATTCGGGAATATAGCCTTAACACATGCCTTTGAACTACAGTACTTCTGGTCAAGAAAAGCAGTTTTCAGCATAGGAATGTAGTATGCACCTAGAATTAAAATTGCTTTATTTTTAAATTGACCATAGTGATGTTAAAAATACATTCTGAAAAAAAACACTCTCAGGAAGACCTCTATGCAAATATTTATATGTATCCATACTCCGTTAGGTGACCCCAGTTGTCCATCAGCAGAATGGTTAAAGAAATTGTTTCTATCCAATTAAAATCAATTGAGAAATGCAAGAACATGAAGGACTTTCATAAGCATTGTTATGTGGGAAAAAAAATCCCAACTCAAAAGACTGTATAATTCCATTTATATGGCATTTAGAAAACTTAAAACTATAGGGACAGAAATCAAACTACTGATTTCCAGGGACAAGAGTGGAAGAAGATTAATTTAAAGTAGAACATGAGATCATTTGGGGAGGAATAACAGAAATAGTCCATATCTTGATTTTGGTGGTTCTGACACAATTTGTCAATACTCACGTAACTGTTCATCTTAAAAGGGTGAGTTCTATTTTAGGTAAGTTATACATCAATAATGCATATAGTCATGTGGGACTGTGAGGACTCCGCCACAATGTTTCCCTTTCCCAAGATTGTCCCTGGACACCACTGAGTTTGAGAAGCACTGCCCTAGGAATGGTGGAGTAACTGGGAAGGAGACTGCATCCCTGAATAGCTGTGTAGAGTAGAGCCTTTCGGCAGTCTGGGAAGCTTCTCTTGAACTGTAGCATGAATGAGAAATACATTTTGTGCTTTAAGCCCACTGTGTAATTGTGTTTCCCCATTACAGAAGCCAGATCTTACCCTAATTGTCTAGGATCTTCTAAAGCATAAGCTATTTGCTCACCAAGGGCCAATGCTTTAGTTCTAGAAAAAGCTAGAAGCCAGGTATTTTTGGAGAAAGCACAGGCTCAAAATATATGAGAAAACCAAGCAGATGAAGCATTACTCTTTGTACAACAGAAGGTGGCTACAAAAGAGAGGCGGTAAGGGCAAAGGCTCTCACTTTCTGAGCAGGTACCCCACCAGACATGGAGAGATAGACCATCCCAACAGTCTGCAAATTCTCCGCAAAGCTTGCTTTCCCTTGTTGTCTGCGGACTGAGTAAGACTTCCATCAGCAAGTACAGTGGTAACAGTCTGAACTTCTACAGATCCTCGAAAACATGAGTTTTGAGCCTCCATTTTGTGTGATAAACTGAGGATGGGTGACTGGCTTTTATTGAGAGTACCCAGGCAAAGTAACTCACTGCTCCAGTTCTGACAGTTCTTGATCTTTAATTTCATTTCCCTTTAGTCTCCTCATCTGTGAAACAGAGGGTAATGATGGTGCCCGCCTACATTATAGGGTATTTCAAGGTTTCAGTGAGAAGTGATTCATGTGAAGAGCTAAAACTGGCCATAGCTCATTGAATGAGTTTGATAAACGTTAGCTATTGACTGATCTAGCTGCAAGCCTGTACCTCTTTGTAATGAAACGATTGCTTTTTGGTCACCAGATGGCCCCTCCGGTGCTGAAGGCCTGAGGCCTTAGATACAAACCTGGCTGGTGTAACTTGATTCTAAGGCAGCAATTAGAGTTTGGGGGCCAATGTTACACTTCAAATGTAAAACCATTATTAGAAGATATAAAGGAGATATTAAATTATACCTAATGATGATCTGCTTCAAGCCCAGATTCAAATCTAACTGCCTTCAAGAATTCTTCATACTGAGCATGAGTACCTGAGTACAGTGCCTTCCAGTTTACAAAGCAATTTCACATCCATCATCAGACATTAGCCTCACAGTGTCCAGTGAAGTAGAAGGGATTATTGTATCTGTAGCACAGATGAGGCAAGGGGCTCAGAGGTTAAGTGGCTCGCCCAAGGTCACAGGGTTAATGAGAGAAGAAGGTGGGGCTTGGAGCCGCATCTGGCTCCAAGTCCATTTCTTTTTCTCAGATACCTTCTTGCCCCTTCAGGCTGGCCTCACCTGACTGAGAACACACCTCCACACCACACTCATTTCTGCATCATGACTTGTAACCAAGCGAAAGATTAAGAAGAGTGAATGTGTGATCAGATCAAGCCATCTTAAATTGCTGACATTTGAACTATAGAAATGGCAATTTCATATGGTCCACCTAGTAATTAGCATTTGTCTGGATACAGGGATTAGGCACCAAGCCAAGCACTTTACACTGCATTGGAAGATAATCACTATAGCCCTCTTATATTCTAGTTTAGGGAAGGGCTGCAAAGTTAATAAGTGATGGAGTAGGACTTAAATTCAGGTATCTGAGCTCAGGGCACAAGCGCTTAACCACCGTACTGCCCTACCAATTTATTCCCCTGCAAGAAGACATAAACTTCTAGTGATCAAAGCTGTAACTTAGTTCAACAACAGAATGCTGCACATAACACCTGTTATTTATTCATCTAACAAATTTGAGGACCTCCTAGGTTTCTTGCCAGGTGATTCTATATGGGACTCAAGCATTTGTATACATCTTGTGCTCACACTGACTACTCTTTGTTCTGGGCTACTTTTTAAAAGATACTTGTATATCAAACATTTTTAGAAGATAGAGATGGTATATCCCTCCAGAGAAAAGGGCAGACAGATCCTTACCATAAAAGAACCAGGTTCCTTAAGCTCAGGGCCCCTCTTCTGTAACTCACTAAGTATGCAGGTATCATCCAACCTGCTTTGTGTCACCCCATAGAGATCAGAGAGCATAAAGTATCATTATTGAAATGCTAATATTGTTACTGCTATGAGAGATAAACCATTCTTCCTCTCTGATCCCCTCTTTTATAAGCATAAAACTTCACCAGGCTACTGTGTTAGCTGACAAGTAGGATAAAATCTTAGGCTCAGAATTCTTAACAGAACTATGCACTTACTGGCCAAATGAACAAAATGAATGAATACATCTAGTGAGTGTTCTCTTTGCACAGGGCACATGCACTAAACATCTTCACTAAACATCTTCACTCAGGGAGCTGTGCCTTGCAAAACAGTTGTGCAAAACTTTAGCCAGGAATGTGGGTTTAACCTTCCCAGGCTGACCACTGATCTGTGAGACAGCCATATCAGCACTAGAATTTATTAAAAATACACTGTGTGTGTGATTCCAAATTTTTTAATTCCACAGTCTCTATCTTGGAGCACTTAGTAAATGCTTGTTGAGCAAGGGATCCATTTACCTATTCAGTAAACATTTATTGAGCACATACTGTGTGCCTAGCTCAGCTCTAGGATTTGGCAGAATAACGCAGACAGGACTCCTCATCTCGTGGGACATATCAAATGGTGGAAGGGACAGTCAACATCAAAGCAGCTACTTAGGGAGGGAAAGAAAGGAAGGAAGGAAGGAAGGAAGGAAGGAAGGAAGGAAGGAAGAAAGAAATCAATCAATCCAATCAAATAACCATAAAATTTTGAGAAAGACAATGAGCTAAAGAGTGAATGAAGATGACTGAAAGTGATGGTCAGGAGAGGCCTCTTGGAAGTGGGGACCTCAAAGCTTCTGGGGGACAAGTACTCCAAACAGAGGGAATATGGCTGGTGTCATCAAGAAAGAGCAGGGAGGATCGTGCACATGAAGCCCAGTGAGGCAGGGGGAAGCAGCAGAGGTGACTGCAGAGAGCCAGCGGTCTGATCATATGGCATTTATGAAACTCTAAGGATGTTTCCTTTCAGAATGATAGTGGGCACAATTGAACTTTTCCCATCAGAACCTCTCAGTAACAGAACCAAGAATTCTTACACTGTAGAAAATACTGAATCCTGCACCACGAGGTACTTCTATTTCGGCAACTCTGTTGTCTGGAAAACAACCACATTCTAATAATTTGAGTAGTGTGACGCTCCAGAGAATGAGTATTTAAGACAATATGTCATGAGGGTTTGAGGTCTTTTGTTTGTTTGTTTGTTTGTTTTTGAGACAGGGCCTTATTACGCAGTTCAGGCTGACCTTAAACTCACTATGTACCACAGTCTGGTTGCGAACTCCTGGTGATACCCCTGCCTCAGCCTCCCAAGTGCTGGGACAACAGGCATGTACCACCATGCCTGATGATTTTCTTTTTGGGGGGGTGGGTAGAGCTTCTGTGACACCCATTTGAGTTTAGTCAACCTTGGTTCTTACACAAAACTCTTTCCATAGAATGCAGAACACATGTAGCAGGCTCCCTGATTATGGGCTACACAAAACCAACAGGCACATGAGGGACACTGCCAGCGCTCAACAGGGACTGAGGAAGCCCAGAGCCATTAAGGAAAGGCAAGGGACAAGGACACAAGATTGGGGAACACTTGCAAAGGTAGCTAAAGAAAATACGGAGAAAAAGAAACCCACGAACAAAGATAAAAATAATCCACGTACATTAACACCCACAACTTCTAATACTCAAACCAGAGGAGTAACTCAGTAGAGAAGAGCAGAACAATATCATGAAAAAGAGTGACCACTAAGAACAATAATTGAGACAACTTAAACACCTAACTTGAATCAAATACTAGGAGGAAATTGATTGCAAGTTTTACATATGGATTGGTCAAAACAATACAAAAACTAGCTATGGACATCACTTAAGATTGGAGAAGTTAGAAATGTCAACAGTAATTCAGAAATGGTGAGAAGGTAAACTTACAAGTTTTACACAATTGCATATTCAGCTAAAAATTTTGAAATGAAAAATATCTTCTAATTTCAAAACTGGAATGCAAGCTTTGAGAAAAACATATTTTCCAGAATCAGAAAGACCTCAAATATTAGAGTCATATGCATCTAGAAGCCAGTCTGTCTAGTGAAGTAATTCATTTGCTAAGACAGGAGAATCATTACACATAAAGACCCCACCACTAGCCCTTGAACGTCTTTAGGCATCACAGCATTCCCTCTGCTATAGGCAGCAGTTTTAATAAGTTTCCCTGTCCAGATTTCCTTAATGATACGCTTTCTACATTAAAAAGGGCTTGTGAAACCTAATTCCTTTGACAGAAGCGAGCTCGGGTCTCTGAAGCAGCGAAGATTTCAGATTTCCACCGGGTTTCCTTGCACCTGCCCTTGCAAGGCATGAGGTTTTGTGTGCAGAAGCCTCCAGGGGTTGAAATTTAGCCCTGTCCATGTAGCAGGAAGGTCAGCCGAAGTCACTGGGTCCCAAGACACTGGACTTCAATCTCCGACCAAAAACAAAACATCAAAACACTTCTATTCATGGGGACGTGCTTAGCAGCGCGCTGGCATTTACAAATGTAACGCAGCACCACGAGGCTCCTGGAAGGGGCTCTGCTTAGAAAGTCGATTGTTCTTCCCAGATCTGACAACCTGTATCAGATCTGTGTCCGACCGGCTCCAGCAAACACTGAGAGAAAGCCGGCCTCCTCTGGGCTGAGCCCTGGCTGCCACCTGATATCTGAATGAAGAGCACAGCCAGCAAAATCCAAATTCATTTCAGGACATCTGCTTCTGTGGGAAATGGTTTTGACTTTCTCAAAAACCATTAATGTGGGAGAAGAAAAAAAAAAATTTTTTTTT
>RJWT010023752.1:0-16705 GCA_004365215.1 Cuniculus paca | reverse complement strand
CATGTATGACTGTGGTGAAGTGTGTGAATGTCTTTAGAAAGTAGCTGTAAGAAATGTACCTCTTGCCTACACAGAGCAAGTAACTCAAGTACTTTATTCAATAAATTTTAATAGAGTCGAACACATTTTGAATGCCCAAACTCCCATTTTTTATGTAACTCTTTTACAAAAAAGAAAACATATTATTCTAGTAAGATCTGACACAGTGATTTAAAGAGGTCAAAAATAGTTATTTCATCCAATGGTCATCAACTTTCTCTATAGAGAGCCATTCTAGGAATTTTTCACATAGGACTTTCCCTTTCTCTCTTTTGACATAACATGGTGATTATAAAAAAGAGAGCTCTTTGCCCTTTATGATTTTTGAACTAAAAAGGAGACTTTTAATAAGAAAATTATAGCATAAGGCAGAATGTTATGGGTGGTAGATGAGTGGTATAAGCAATTCACTTGGGTGAGTAATCAACAATGAGTTTACACCTTAGCTCCTAAGATGCTCAACAGTTCTCATATTCTTTATGGTTTGACTAACACCTGGATCCTATCAACCCTATCCACTACTATATCCCTGTATCTAGTCCAGTGACTTGCAATTAATAGGCATTCAATAAATATTTGTGGGATGAAGAGTTGAATCCTTTCTTGCACAGAAGAGGTTTTGTTGTCTTGCCAATCACTGTTATGCTTCTGCAGTTCTTTACAAATATAGTATTTGTACAAGCACTAGTTATATACTTATTAATTACTCATAATTTGTGTGTGCATGTGTGTGTAAAGAAATACGTGGCATAGAGTGAGTAGGATGAGACATAGTCTCGCTCTGTAGTTCAAGCTGCTCTTGAACTCACTTTGTAGCCCAGTTTGACCTGGAACTCACAGCAATCCTCCTGCCTTAGCCTCCAGAGTGCTGAGGTTACAGGTATGAGCCACCACACCCGGCTTCCTTAACATTCTTAGATGTGTCATCTGAGTGACTCCTTAGCACTGAGACCTTCCTCTAAAGTAGGAACAATTCTGCTTCTGATGTCCTTCCAAAATTGTAGGATAAAAAGTGTCTACAAGTTGTTAGGCAATACAACAAATGGAAGAACCTGTTTCTCCAAGCCTAAAATCAAGACAGGTGACGTGCTGTGCTCCTGAAGTTGTTTGGTGAGCTTTCTTGACCACAAGTGCTTCATAGGTCTCTTAATTGATGGCTATTTGAACTCATGTGAAGCAAATGCTTCTTGCAGGGAGTGAATAATATCACAGTGATGATGATGATCCCTGGTATATGTAAAATTGGAATGCTACATAGGTGTTATAATGATTTATTGTTTTATGTTTGCTTTTTCAATTACTTCTTGTATATAGTCCTTTTCAAGGAGTCAGAGAGAATGTTTCAGCTCTGAGTGATTCAGGTACACCTGGAAATGTATACCTAGTCTCTGAGGGAATGTTAGGCATGGTTAACCCTTGTCACTACCCTACATATTAACCATGAGCAATGCTGGCAGCATTACAGGGGATACAGATCTAGAAGTGATGAGAAAGTCATACATAGACTCTCATATCATTGCATCGTTTTGGCTTAATGTTGAAATGTCCACATTCATCAAAGACTTAGTAGTTGTACACTATCATAATTGATGGGTATGAATATATCTGTTCTTTTCCTGCCAGAGGACTAGGGGAGAAGGTGTACTGAAAGGAGGAGACTGAGTGGAATAAGGAAGGCTGTGAAGAGTTAAGGATCACAGAAAGACAAGCCTGGGAACAATAGGAAACGAAGCCTGTTAAGAGTCAAAATTGTATTAATTCCAATTATTGTGCCAACTTCATATATGAGTGCACAATTATAAACTTAATTTAAATCTGATGGGAAAAACTTATGTGTCCAAGAGATCTTCTAATTCTAAAAACAGAAGAGGAATTTGAGTCTTATCACAAATTTGAATAGCTAATTTTGTTTAACACATAAGTTGGTTGGCCAAAATTCCTTTCTTCTCAGATAGTGATGCTACCAGGTTGATTTCTTTTTCTTTTTTTCAGATTATTTCTTTTTAAGTACATGTGTGTAGTACATAATGTTGACATTTCTTGTGGGAAGTTGGTGCATGTACATAATATATCTCAATTCATTTTTTCATCTCCTTTCCCTTCTCATATTCTTCCCCTTTTTTGAAGTATTCATTGTAGAGATGACAGTGTGCCTAGATGAGCAAAATATTCACTGTTCTTCCAAGTGTCTTTGGCAGAGTCTTCATGTTGGAGAAAGGGGATTGGATAGATAATCTGAGTAGGAAAGTGACACAACTCCTACCAGGGTCCTCTTTCCAGTGAGTAGAAGAAATGGATATACTTGATTCTTGAATATATGATCAAACAATGCCTATTGCCCAACATTCCTCTGGTGCCCCTTGAAAGAAACCCCATTTTAGCTAGGTTGAGATCTGATAGGATTTACAAGGATATTTGGGGCTGTGTCAGGAATATAGTATACTAGGAAAAGTACCCTGTGTATCCACTGACTACATATGAGTATGCAAAGTCAAATCTGTAAAGTTTAGCATTTTGGGGAAATGAGAGAGTACTGGAAAGTTTTGAAAGGTACTGATTATGATCCTGAAAATCAAGACATAATAAGAATTATGTCAGGTGGGTGTTTTAGGTAAAAATGACTAAAAAAACTTCTGTACAGCCAAAGAATCAATTAGTAGAGTGACAACTGCAGAATGGGAAAAAACTTTTGCCAGTTACTCTTCATACAGGGACATAACATCTAGAATATACAAAGAACTAAAAAAAACTAGACCACCTAAAATTAAAGACACAGTCAAGAAATGGGCCAGTGAAGTGGACAGACACTTCACAGAGCGAGAAGTATAAATGGCCAACAAACAAATGAAAGCTGTTCAATATCTCTGACCATTAGAGAAATGCAAATTAAAACAACAAAAAGATTCCAGCTTACTCCAGAAAGAATGGCAATCATCAAGAATCAAAATATAAGTGTTGGAGAGGCTGTGGTAAAAAAGGAACCCTCCTACATCCTTAGTGGGAATGTAAACCAGTGCAAACATGGAAATCAGTATGGCGATTTCTCAAATAACTAAATTTAGAAATTCCACATGACCCTGCTACCTCCCTTCTAGGTATCTTGCCCAAAGAGCTAAAGACATCATATTACAGAAATACATCCATGCTTATAATAGCACAATTCATAATAGCTAAATCCTGGAAACAGCCTGTATACCCCTCTACAGATGATTGGCTGAAGAAAATATGGTTTCTATATAAAACAGAATATTACATGGCTATAAAGAAGAACAAATTTGAGACATTTATAGGAAAATGGATGCACTTGAAAAAATATAATGTTGAGTGAAATAAATCAATTCAGCTTGAAGGTCATATGTTATCTCTCATTTGAATAAGGTAAGGTACAAACTAAGAGAAAAATAGAGTAAGGCTAGATGGAGAAAAAGAGATGGACCTCTTGCAGATGGGAAGGTACCTGGGGGATTATAGGTAAAGGGTGAGGGAAAGGGGAGAGGGAAATAGGTAGAATGAAGATATGTCCTATACAGAATTCTAATAACATCAATGAAGGTGAACAATATTTGCCATAAACACCAACTAAGATTAATAATACCAACAAGAACTTATAGGGAAAAAGAGAATTAGAGGAGGAGAGAAGGGAATTAAAAAAAGATACATACTATATTATGTATATGTACCAACTCCTCAAGATGATTATAAAATGCATGTACTGCCAACGTGTATTACTAAAAAATGATAGAGCCCTATCATATTTGTTTATACATTTAAAAAATTTATTATGGGATATTAGGTGGCTCATGGACTCTGAGAATTACAGAGAATAGGCTTTGGAAGGTCTGATACTAGAAACAATATGCAAGCCACACCTTGAGATAAACCCAAAAGAGACCCTATCGCTGTGCTATTTGGAACAGATACACACCTTGCCTTGTTGGTAATCTAGTATTCAATTCTAGAACTTACATCACTGCTACATTTGAAAACCAGCGGTATCTAAGTCATCTTTTCCAGACCATGGATTCTCCTTGGTACCTGCTTCTTCATGTCAACATCTCTCCACATCGAAGCCTCATAGTGGCATATCTGACTGCACATCAGCTGCAAGAGAGGCAGGAAAGAGTTTGTAACTTCTACCCTAGAGAAGCGGAGCATAATAACAAAAATAGCCTGAATAATAGCAAGCTAATAGATAATGGTTACATCCATAAGAAAAGTATGTCTTGGTTACTTTTCTTCATTGCTGAGACAAACACCTGACACCCAAAATTAGGGAAGAAAAGGTTTATTTAGCTTACAGTTTTGGGGGTTTCAGTCCATACTCAGCTGGTTCCAAGGCGGGGTGGCATGGCTGAGGGGCAGATGTTCATGGTGGCTGCAAGCGGCAAGTGAGAACCCCGCACAGGGAGAAACACATCCTCATTCTGACCTTACATTGTATGCTGGCTCCACCCCTGGGCGGGTGCAAGACTCATACTGCCAATCCCAGAACTAGACAAGGAGTCAATCACGAACGCAAGATTCAGCCACTTCCATCACTACATGAGGCATGTGGGGGGCCATCTATATACAAACCATAACATGTATTTTAACAAATAAAGTGTTATCTCTCTTCCTCTCAACTAATACAAGATTTCAACTCTCCCAACTACCCACCCCCATTCAAAGATACCGTTAGTATGTTGGGAAACTACTACATGAGTCTATTCCATGATCATGAGCAAATCTATGACGTGGATTTAATTTTGATACAGCGTTTCTCAATTCTTCTACTGCTTTAGTTTGTTAAAAGAATGTCAGCAAGGTCTTGATTATTCCTAAAGTCTCAGAATAGTTGAGAGAACATACTTTTCAGTTTTTAATTATTGTGAGATATATATCTTCCTCATTGGCCTCATATACGAATCCCGCAGGGGACCTAGCCATATACAAAATCTTAACAACTTTGTACTACAGTTATAATAGTATTATCTCTTCCCAAATTACCACTGTAGTTTACTACCAGATTAAACTGCTTTCCTTTTTTTCATAAAATGCTTTTCTACCAAATCATGCCTCAGTATCTACTGTAAAAAGGCCTTTCGATGACTTACCTCAGATTTGCCAGACTTATTGGGACATTTCTGAATTCATCTTTAGACACTAGTATGCTTTCTCAATATTTATATATATTAATGGAGCTTATCTTACCTTCAATTTTTGAAATAATTTTTTTCTAGGTATAGAATTCTAGATTGACAGTTTATTTCTTTCAATAATTTAAAAATATCACTCCATTTTATTTGGGCTTACAATGTTTCTAATGAGAAGTCTATGGTCATTCTTTGCTTCTCAGTTCATAATGTGTGTTTTTTCCCCTTTGGAGCTTTTAGGATTTTCTTTGTATCACAAACTTTTAGTAATTTGAATATGATATATGTTGATATTATTTTTTCATATTTCTTTTTGTGGGGTCATGAACTTCCTTTGAAAGATTTAAATGAAGCAACAGCATTTTCAAACATAAAAGCTGAGAGAGTTTATTGCCAAGTAAGTACAAATTAGTTGTATGATGGTAAATGTTTAACAAAAGGCTTTTCAGAGAAACAAGTCAAAATATGTTGAATTTTCTCATTTCTATGGTGGAAATATAGCGGTATCTCAGTTTGCAAACTTAATTCCTTCTACAATTCTGGCTGCAAACTGAATTGGAAAAGAACCAAATCAAATCTCCCTTTAAAGTTAACATTGATCCTAAATATTGAATTTGATTTGGTTCTTGTCTAATTTGGTTTGTGACCAGAATTGTGGAAAGGATTAAGTTCATGAACCAAGGTACCACTATACACCTATACTGGCCAGTTTCATGGTACTAACCACTCATCTCTGGAGACAGAATATGGAAGAAATGCTCTCAATTCAAGGTTTGATAAAAATATACAGTGACTGTTTAATTTTTTAAAATTTGTTACAATAAAAGACACAGAGACAGAATTCCCCTAAAACTACTGTCCTCCTGCTTCAAACACAATTTATTTCATCAAACTTGCCACTTTCTGAAGCAGTTCCAAAAGAGTTATTTCATGAGTGTCTTTAAAAGGTGTAAAAAAGAAGTATGGTGTAGCCTATGAATGTATATTGGAAAATCTCCTTACTGATTTCAGGGAAGAGCTTCTACATAGCAGTTAAAGATTATTAAACTAGGTTATTTAATTTTTCTTCAGTATATGATTATAAAACATACGAGCAAATAGATAAAGGAATGAATAAAATATTTGAATTACAACAGCAAAGCATGGATGAGTTTTCAGCAATGTCTGAGACCTATTTCTGTCTTTTACCTTGCCTCACTTGGTATATAATTGTAATATACAGAGGCCAGCCAGATCCAGAAGTTATACCTAAGACTGAAAAAAACAAACAAAAAAGCTAAACTGTTTCACATAGTTATGAAACTTCTGATTTTTCTTTCACTAACCTGATTTTCTAGATAGCTATGTTAATCTAGGTTAAGAAAATTTTTATTAAATTATAAGTAATTCTCAGGGATAAACTGAGATCATTCACTTGTGACACTGCTCAATTGCTTCTAGACTGACACTAAATGTGGGATGTTCCTATAAAGTTCATGAAATATTTATAAAGTGTTTTTAAAGAAAATTAAAAGTTTTCTTTTTGGGTTAAGGCTCATAGACTTTAGGGAACTTCTTTGATTTTGTGTTTTGGTGTTTTAAATGTATCTGTTTATCTCTCTCAGTTTGACAATAACACAGCTTTACCATTTATGTGGTCTCTTTGCTCTGCAATACTTTATGATTCTCCTTTTTGGGCAGAACTATTATTTGGGTGTTCTTCAAATTATCTTGACTTTGCAACTTGACCCCAGGCTTTGCTACTTAGCATTCTGCCATTTCTTTTCAGTTGAAGGATCGTAGATGGTGCTCTGTAACTCTGGTCATTTACCCGCAGGTGTTTCCCTTCCAGTGAGTGTACAGATTTCATGAAGAATACACTGTAGAAGTGTATATTTGCTTGTCTGCATCATGTAGTTCATCACAGCAGAACTGCTTATGAACTTGATGCCTTGGTAGGGTGGCTGGCTGTCTTAGTCACTTTCTCATCACTGAGACACAGCATCCAACACCTACAATTGGCTGCAAGGCAGGATGGTATGGTAGAGGAGGGTGGCTCACTGTGGATGGCAGACAGAAAGCAGAGAGAGTCAAGAGAGGAGCTGGGAGGGGAGATAGAACCTTCCAGATCACGCCTACAGTGATCTGCCTCTTCTGACCAGGCCCCGCCTGTTAGCAGCCAGTCAGGGATGATACCCTATAATCCAACAACTTTCCAGGGGGCCCATCTATGATTGCCTGAGGCCTTAGGGGGACATTTAGGTCTAAACCAAACACTGACAGTGACCTGCTTGAAAAATCAATGAAGTCAGTGCTATTGAAAAGAGAGCACTAAATGAGCTTTACTGGTTCACAAAACTGGAAAGTAGGTCACTTCTTAACATTCTAGGAGTTGTTGTTGATTCTGAGGAAGATCCAATGGCAGCCACCAAGAGGGCAAGGCAGTCACCCTAAACCCTAGGGTCAGAGGACCTGAGGCCTTGAGATCCAGCCCTTTAAGCTCAGCCTTGACCTCTCATTTCAGCTATAGGAAATAATTCATCCAGGGCTATGAGAAATAATTCCCTGCCACAGCATATGGTTTGTTTTAGTTTTAATATGTCAGACATGTTTCCTTTAATTATTTTCCCATTACTTTTCGCTTTTTCAGAAAAGACTCCCCCATTCCTCCCATGAGAGTTTAAAGACTCTGTGTTATTTCAATTCTAGAAGCTGCATTTCAAAAGACTTGTAGAATTAAATCTTGGCAGAAAAAAAGGGGGTTAATTAAGCAAGAGTGGGTCATGTTCTAATTTCCTGTCCTTAGTCAGAATGAAGGTCTTTTTAAATGTAAGGCTTAAGTTAAGGGACGAAAAATTAGATTTTAATAATTACGAGTGTCACCCTTTCATATATAGGTCAAAGAGAGACTTGGAGAAATCTCACTGCCAGCAGCCATGGGTAGTTTCAGCAGGGATGGGACAGGAAGAAGAGTGCAAAGGACCACGATCAGGAGTGGTGCGACTCTGGTTTAAGCTGCTGTATGCCATGCCACGTATAACTCTTGTGCTCCTTGGTGGAGACACAGACTCGTACTTTAACCAGGGACAGACTACAATGAAATAATGAAGTAGGTAAAATCTTTTTTATTCAGAGACACTGACTCCCAGTGTCTCTCTTTCCTTTCTCTTCTTCCCACAGACAAGATGCCTTTACCTGTCCACAAACCTAACCCCAGGAGTCCCCATGAAGAGATTTGAATGCTATTAATACCGGGACTTGGGAGACACCATGGTCCTATCATTTCCACTGAATGATCAAATGGCCTTTAAGAGAGTTGCAGTGATAATCAGGAAGCTGAGCGAGGGTCAAGAGAGACATTTGGATTGGTAGCATCCTAGTAGTGTTCTGGCATTACCACGTTACAAGGGACTGTGCATCACCACCCTTGGAGCGTGATGTCACTGCTGCATCAGGTAGTACATTTGCTAAAGAGAAGGGAGGGAAATGATAAAAATTTTTTACTAGGGTCCTTGTGATTTTGCAGCATGTTCTGACACTCATTGCATTCTTTCAGACTCTTGCGCTCATTATCAGACTGAAAAAAATCATGTTTAGTAGTAAGTTAAGGAAGAAAATTTTAGCAAACGCTGTAATGGACCATGCAGTTGACTCAACAGGAGTGATGGAACTATCCCTCAGCTCCTAAAACTACTTCATGGAGAGCATCAAATGTTAGCCCTTTTCAGAAATTGCTCTGGATGAAGAGAGCTGCTTCTTGCTGCTGACACACTCTTCTCAGAGTAGACTGCAACCAACTGCTGGACAGCACAGCAGCATAAAGGACTGGCCTCCTTGATGAGTTTGAGACAAGTTTGAAGGGCAGATCCAGAGCTCCTCATGAAATCAGCTGAAGCCTTTGCTGTGGCCTCTGCAGCCTAACCCTTACCTTTGCCTCCCGCTGCTTCTATCCTTTCTCAAGGTCCCTTCCTAAACTTCCTGCATATTAGTCTCTGTTGCAGTCTATTTCCCAGGAAACTCAACTTACAAAGACATACACTTACATTCTGCACCAGGGCTATGTTAACTCTCCTGCCTTTTGTCATCATGTAGTCCAAAGGCATCTGGATCATCTGAACAACATGGCAAGGTATCACTCTGAGCTGATACTTCATCCTTGCCTTCTTTTTTGCTGATCCATGGCTTTTTCAGGCTAACAATTTGGGGCAGGTGAAGTGTGTGATATGGCCACGAACCTATTCATGTATCTCTTTTGCTAAAAAGTAGATCTCATGGTCTGATACAATAATATATGTTATTAAAAAAAACCAAAAAAACAAGAGGCATTATGGTAGCCTTATCGATTGCATTTTACCCTGTTTACAAGTCATGTACAATGTTCATTGCTTTGTTTTGATTGACTTTACTCTGTTTTGTTTTGTTTGGTTGTATTCTTTTAAAAAAATATATGTTATTTCATGCTAGAGGATTGAGCATTCTGTAAGTAGGTTCTATAAGCAGGAATGGGGAACTAAGCAGGAATGTATGTTTTTACCTGTTAAAATGAATTGCTAGCTCATCTAGACTGAAGGAGACCAATATAGTCAACTGGCACTAGGGGGAATGGAGTTGCTTTCTATTTACAGCAGGCTGGAGAGTTGATGATCAATCAGTCCAGGGAGAGGGAAGTGGATGCTGTTGGACCCATAATGTTGGTTCCTGCTAACATGGCTACCCCAACTATATGCTCATTATGCTTCACTCCTTCATAGGAAAAAACTGGTTTTCCTCTTCCCTTCTAGAGGTATTGATTCCAATAGCATCCCTTAATACCGCACACCAGTAAACATTGTCTTAGAGCCTGCTTCCTAGGGTGCCAGAGCAAATATTAGGGAGCGCATTACCTGAGTGGCCATGGCAATTACCAAATATGCCTGCTGCTTGTGAATCATCATCGGAAATCTCCAAGGAGATTATATAATGGGGCTGTATCTCAGGATAGTGCATGACTTAGAGAAAGAAGAGGAAGACAGGGTATCTTTTCTCTTCCACTGGTCAAAATCTGAGTTATTTAGCCACTCCAGAAGTCCACTAGGGTACTCAGCACTTTCTCTTGTTCAATCAGGACAAGATACAGGTGCATAACATTGTTCTTGTCAGTCAGGAATTCACAAAGGGCCTCCTGAAAGGTGATAGCAACCACAGCCAGAATCCTCAATCACAGGAATATCATGAGCCATCAGTGGTGCTACTCCAGTCTTTTGACAGTAAGTAAATAAGTATATAGGGCTGAAGAGAGGTGGGGTGAAACAGAAACTATGGTCAGTACATTTAATAGAAATGCATATTTGTATATATCATTCTTTCTGATATACCTAGTCACAGATTTATCCTGATGCGAGGTTAATTAGATATTCTATTTAATTGTGAAAACGGGAGGAAACTGAATAGTGATAGTGGTAATAATTGGCACACTTGTCTCTTGTATCTGCAGGAAATTTTTCTCAGAAACCACCTCACCCTCACAGATACCAAAATCCATGAATCCTCAAGTCCTCTATATAAATGCTATAGTATTTGCATATAATTACCCACATATTCCTATATATTTTAAATCATCTTTCGATTGCTCATAATACAAGTTGAGCTTACCAAATCTGAACTCTGAAATGCTCTGAAAAACTGAAACATTTTGAGTAGTATATGACACTGTGAGTGAAAAATTTCACATCTGACATTATATGATGAGTTGCAGTCAAAATGTAGGTATACTAAAATGCTATATAAAATTAGCATCAGGCTTCATGTGTAAGGTGTATATGAAATATAAGTGAATTCTGTGTTTAGAATTGAGTCTCATCCCATGATATTTCAAATATTCCAAAAACTGAAAAAACTCAAAATCCAAAACTTTTCTGTTCTGAAGCATTTCAGATAAGAAGTGCTCAAACTGTAGCTAATAAAATATAAATGCTAGGAAAATAAATGTTGTATTATATTGATTAGAGAATAATGACAAGAAAAGAAAGGTACCTTAGTACAGGTGCCTTTTTTCCAAATATTTCTACTTCTGGTTGGTTGAACCCATGGATGTAGAACTTGTGGATACGGATGGTCATCTGCAGTAATAGTAAGAAATTGTATGTATTTCACAGCTAACGACAATAGAAAAATATGCTTTTAAAGAGGAGGAATTATAAGGCATTTTCCCTTTAGTCATTCCAAAGAATTTTGATTTATTCTCTTTCAGCAAAAAAGGAGAATGTGATGGCTGGGTGGACTGGATTTCCTCAGGCCAACTACGGTAAGCTAGGATGAAGCCACAGAGGCCCAGATTTTGAAGGGCACCAGAGGTTAAACATAATCCAATCAGCTAACTTTACAAATCAGGAAGCTGATCCAGAACAGAAATGAATTCTCTGTGAGCTGTTGATTTAAAAGGAAATGATTAAGAAAGAGGTGATTGTACTAATGTTAAATTAAGTGGTGTCCTTCTTAAAACTCCATCTCTTAGGAAAGTATGAGCAGGGCTAGAGACTTACATTTAGTGGAAACTTATGTTGCATGGATCTCACATTCATCATTTCCTCTAATTAACTGATTAATCTTTGCAAAATCCTAGAGGGTAGATATCATTTTACCTATTAATTAAAAAGTTTAGTAGCCTGTACAAGGATAGATTAATAATTAACACCTCTTGAAATTAAAGCCTCATTTCTGACTCCAAAGAGCATGTTCATTCAACATCATAGCACTGACTCCAGCAGTGAAGCAGGTAAGGAATTCTAAGGTCAGAAACAATAAAATCATATTTTCATTTTAATATGCTGCTGTCATTTCCTTATCCAAAGAGTTTAAAAACATCAAAAATTATAAAATAGTGACTTGCCCCAAGTGAACAAAAGCTGAACTTTCTGTTAAAAAAATCAATGAAATGCTGACATAAATATGATTAAAAACACAGGAAAGACACATTTCTAATCTCCTCATCACTGCCTGGTCAGAGGCACCCAACTCTTCCTACCCTAGTAAATCCTGTGTAACATGGGGAGATTTTACTCGTGTGCCCTCCTAGCTTGAGAAACAAAAAAACAAACAAACAAAAAATGCCCAAACCACAAAACCTTGCTGAGGCCTGCACTGCTCTCTTGTTGGCCCTCCACACAGCTCTAGAATTTCCAAGATAGGTAAACACAAAGCAGATGGGGACAGACTTGCTGGACTGCTGACCCATTCCAAACCCAGGAAATACAGCGCTGTTGTGGACTGGTGCAAGTCACAGGAAGCACTGAATAATTTGCCTGTGGTGGTTTAGAATCCTTGGTCTATGGTGACCTGTTGGGCTGTTCATGGGAGCCTGAATGTTTTCTTTCTAGCATAGTCATAATTCAGGTATTACTTAGAAAAAGAATGATGAGTTTAGACAAAATTGTTGTATCAGTCACAGGAAATAAAACTTACAAGTCTGGAAGATAGTTGCAGTGAAATTGCTAGTTCCTAATAGCACTGCTGTATTTTGGACTGGTTTTCACTTGGGCTTGACATTGTGTACCTATTGTATTGATGTATTTGTCCTTCATCTTCAATTTCAAACTCATCTGGAGCTTTCCAACACTCTGGGCACACCTGCTGTACTTTTTTACCTCTGAGCTTTGTCCTGTTATTTCTGCTGCCCATAATAGCCTTTTCTCCCTTCTTAGTAATTTACTCATGTGTTCTTTGCTCCTCACAGATTGAATTTACCCTGAGGATACTTTAACTTTTAGTCTTAATTCCCATAAAGTTTAATATATCAAAGACATGAAGTTAACATATAAGACTTTTCTCAAAAAACATAAACGAGAGGGAATCTCTTTTAAACGAATCTGGTGTTAAAATGTGTTGAGAATAATTCTTTAAAGGAAAGAGTTCTTCTTCCTGAACTGAGTTCATAATCCTCTTATTTTTACTCTAAAATCTTCAACAAGCAAAGCAAATATACAAACAAGAAAAATACACTGAAAAAGTATATGACAAAAATAAACTTATTTCATTGTATGTGATTCAATATGATTCATCACAGATGGTCAAGAAACTACCATCATTTTCTGTCATCATGATAGGTAGTATAAGCTCTTACCCAGAAGAATTACATATCTCTGCAACATTTCGAATTTAAGCTCATAGTGCAATGCAATTTAAGTTTATCTGGGAAGGAAGTGCCACTGAGATTGCCAAAACTTGCCTTGAAGAGATAAAATATAGGAGGAAAAGCTTATTCGGCTCACAGTTTTTAGAGGTTTCAGTCCATACTTGGTTGTTTCCAGGGCAGAGTGGCATGGCAAAGGGGCATCACAGAGGAAACAAAAACTCATGACAGGCAGAAAGCAGCAAAGTGGTGAAGGAGAAAAACAGTGAAGTAGCAAAAAATAGCATCATTAAATAGCAGCAGCCTGCCTCTCCTTCGTATCCCTTCCAGTCTACCTGTCCTTTGGGTGGTGCCACCTGCATCCAGAGTTGGCGTCCCCATTATCCACACCCAGAACTATGACAAACCAATCAGTGGGCTAATTTAGTAATCACACACCCTTAAACCTAGCATCATGTATCCTAAATCTAGCTACTTCTAAAAAGCCTCCCAACTATGATTGTATGAGGTTTGGGGGAACATTTAGACATAAGCCGTAATGATAGGATATGGGGAGAGTCTTCTACGGTAGATTGGAGTGGATTGAGGATGATCTGGCTTGGGTACGTGTACTACATATTGACCTGAGATGAAAATACACATTATAGTCTTGGTTGTCTGACACCTTGCTGTACGCAGAGAAGTACTGGGTAGAATGGGAAAAGAGCTCTGTAGAATCCCTGATGTTCTCCTATCATCTGGTAAAACAAAAGGGACAAGAAAAGTAGGGCAGATGAGTATACATCAAATAATAATGTCCAATGTGGACAACTGAATTTGTAGTCTAGTAGAAAAAGCAATTTGATGCCAACATTTACTTTCATTTTATTATGTATAACCAACAAAAATAGAATATGCAATTTCTGACTAGACAATAATAGTATAATAAGATAGAGCAAAAAATAGCATCATTAAACTTTTTGTTGACTTTTAGACCACCACTGCCACTCACCCAGGATATATCAACACCTTATTTTAGTAAAAAGAGAATTAATATTCTATGATAGGCTATTTAATGACAAATTTTGCTCAAATTGAAGAAGATATGAACTGTAATCACTCCCATTTTTCTAAAGGTAATACAGATCTATAATCTTCTATCTGTAATTTTGAAAATCACAAGTTTTTCATAATTCATTTGGTGGCAATACCTGATTTAAAGTTTCTTGGTAACAAAATCAGGTCTGGATGAATATGAATCTATTTATGGTATATATTTATCCCATTCAATGTGAATTATTTATACATTTCTTATCAGAAATATGAATATGATAAATGTGTTTAAATTGGGGACACTGCCCTAGATCTGGAAGAAAGTGTCTGCGATATGTTTATTTTACCTTTCTAACATTAATGAACTGCATCCTCAAAACCATTTTTTTCCAAAGGCTGCAGATGTGAGACTGCGTATTTGTAAATACAGAAAAAGTCCCTCTCTATTTGCCAGTCTTCCTGTCTGTCACCTCACAGAGAAACCAAAATGCGCTTTGAGTGGAAACAGCCATTGACTGAATGTTTTATTCCCCATTATCTGTATATGAAAAAACTGTACTTTCAATTAGTTTCCAAGATAAATTAAGGGAAGTTAAATGCTTTTCTTACTTCAGGTGGGTAAATATTTAATTTTCTATTCTTTATTGCTGAAATAATCCTAGTTTATAAAAAATTGTCTTCTATAATCTGGGTGGTCCTCAATCTATTGAAGATTAAGGGAGTCCAGCCCTTATTTTGTATTTTATATTCCATCCAATCAATTCTAGAGAAAGCCCATGTATGAAGGTTATGAGGTTCTTAGAGGTAGTTCTAGACTCTGGTAAGGCATAGGTCTCTGATAAATTTACCTTTCTAGAAGTTAGTGTTGATCAAGTCATAAGACAGAGGATCATGGTTGTACCTGCTTTTATATTTTTTTCCTTTCTTCTACCCTCTCATTTCGGCCAACACTGTACATACAGCAGGTATGCCGTTGAATGTCAATATAAATCAAAAGTTGGTTAAGTTATTTTAGGTGGGGTTGGTATGAGGTTGGAACAACAGGAATCCATGTGGAGCAAGTAAGATTAAAAGGCAAATATGACTAAAAGCTTCACTTTCTTGTTATACAAACAAGTTTTGGAAAAAGTTTTTGTTCACTATTGCTTTTGGATCATCTTTCTGAATTCATTTGGTTATTGTTAGTTTTATTGCTTACTGGTTCAGTGATAAGTTTTAGTCTTTATATGCCTGAAATTTACTTATTTGACCCTCTATCTAGAATAAGTTATTCTCCTTTGGTACTTTGAATATGCTATTTCATTACTTTTTGACAATTATTTTCCTTGATGTCTGTATAACAGTTTTCATCTCCTTCTTATGTTTTAATCTGGATTATTCTTTCTGCCATATCTTCCTAATAATTGTATTTTTTAATATGTCTAGTTTATGCTTTATTTCACTTAATAAGATCCTATTCATTTTTAGTAATCTTTTTTTATTTCTGTGATTTCTAGTTGGTCCATTTTCATATATTCCTGCTTTCATTTGGTACCTTTGTGTTTTTGTTTCTGGGATGTTACGCACTTTGACATCCTTTTGAAATTCAAGCATACCTATTTTTAAATGCATTTACATCTTATCATTTTCATCATTTGTGTATTTTACCAAACTATGGATCTTTTTTGACTATCTGAAATGGCAGGGATTTCCTGGTTTGCTATACAATGTTCAATTTTTATTTGACCTTTGAAGGGACCTTACTTTTACCTACATTTCTACATACATACATACACACATACGCATATATAATACATACTCATACCACATGAGGAACTTTATGGGTCCCTCAAAATCTAGTTACAGATTCTTAGGGAATATTTAGACCTCTGGGTAAGAACTGAATAAGGGGTCCTGAATTTTTGTCCTATGAAGGTGTCTTGGTTACTTTTCTCTCGTTGTTGAGACAAAATACCTGACGCCTAAAGTGAAGGAAGGAGAGGTTTATTTTTCACAGTTTTGGGAGTTTCAGTCCATACTTAGCTGGTTCCAAGGCAGTGTGGCATGGCTGAGGGGCAGCCATTCATGGCAGCTGCAAATGGCAACAGTGAACCACGCAAAAGAGGGAAAAACACACCTCCTTCTGGACTTTACATTGTATGTTGGCTCCACCCTGGGGCAGGTGCAGAACTCACACTGCCAACCTCAGCACTAGACAACCAGTAAATCACAAATGCTAGATTCAGCCACTTCCCTGACTACATGAGGCTTGGTGGGGCACCTAGATACAAATCATAACATTTTACCCTTGGCCCCCCAAAGACTTATGTACATCCCTTATACAAAAGGCATTTAGTCCATCTCTACAAGTTGTCAAAGTCCTAACAGTTTCAGCATTGTTGAAAAGTCCAAGTCCCAAGTCTCCTCTGAGAGCTTA
>RJWT010023751.1:0-16716 GCA_004365215.1 Cuniculus paca | reverse complement strand
AATACATAAAACTGGCACCCCAGACAGAGGTAGAGGCAAGAGGAGGAAGTGTGTGGCTTCTGGAATCTGGCTGGTTCCAGCCAGGCTGCCTGGGGCTTGAAGGAATACAGAGCAGTTAGCCCCTGGAGGTCCAAGTCATATGAGGAAGCAGAGCTTCCTCCAGCAGGTAGAGAAGGTGGATGAACCCCCCTCCTGCAAGGCACACTAGTGGCTGAAAGCCCAACCCCTCACAGGGCCTCGGATCACCTAGCCTTTCATCCATCTGCCAGTGAATTAAGCCACCAGACTGTCCCATCAGCACTGGCCTTGAAATATCTACCTGAACCCAAGAATTGTCACCAAAGCCTAGACCATGCTGCTCACTCAGATGTGAAGAAGCAGAACAGCACAGCTAGCCCTGACTTTATGTATAATCCTTCTCATGCCAGGAAGGACCTGAGGTGGAGAAAATAACTTATCCTACATGAGCGGCACGCCAAGATCAGGCTCTAAGAAATGAAGTCTTAGGCTGCAGGAGTGAGCCCAGCTCAGATTAGTTTCATGAGCTTGACACACAGAAAGCCACAGAACGCATGGCATGGTGGCACCCACCTGTAATCCCAGCATTCTAGGATGCTAAGGCAAGAGGCTCACAAGCTAAAACCCAGCCTGGGCAACTTAGTCACTTAGCAAGAACTTGTCTCAAAAAATTAAAAAGGACTGAGGGTGTGGCTTAGTGTGAAGCCCCTGGGTTCAATCCCTAGTACAAAAAAAAAAAATAGTCACAAAGCCTGAGCCAGATTCAGATCCCAAAACACTGTCAACTTTGTTCCCACTCGAGAAACAATACTGAGAAGATGAGGACTCAGGGACTTGGCTAATTAAGAAATGAGTGACCGTCCTTTGTTGGCTGCATCCAGAACCAATCAGACCTGCTGGGCAGGACAGAACCCTGTGTGTATTATTTTCCCTTACCCAGACCTCTCAATGTGCTTGCATACTAGAGCTTTCCCATCTGGTCCTCCTACTCCCAGCAACCTCTTCTTCCCCAGAATGCCAGGAGGTCCTGGTGTTAGAGTGCTCACGTCACATCATGGAAATACAGGCCAAATGCTGCAGTGAGTGAGCACCTCTGGGCCTTTACCCCACCCACAGCACACTTGCTCAACATTCAAAACCAGATTTACACTCCACCCTCCGAGGCTCAGGGGATTCCCAGCGGAGCTTGGTAGGGCCCTCGTCTTTAAGACCTCATTAAGTGCACAGACAACCCTCCCCTGGGGGAGGCTTTAGTGTGCTGGCCAACCCTGACAAGCCACACACAATCTAAGACCATTTACAAAACTCTGAGAAACACTTATAAACCAAAGATAAACATATTAAGATAAATTAATAGCACACAAAAAGGGTGCTAGAAGACTGAGAATATGCAGTAATAGAGTGTTTAGAAGTGGGTGGAGTTACTTAGGGGAGGCTATATGGAAGACACAAGTCGTGAGCAGAATTTACAAGTAGGTAATTGGCAGAGAGCAGGAAGGGCATCCCAGAATTTCCTAGTTATTGTTAAAGACATGAGTTTTTCTATAAGATGGATCTGGGTTCAAAGGTTCTCAATGTCATTTATTAGCTTTGCAGTCCTGGCAGTTCATTTGACCTCTCTGGACATAAGGCTGTTTGCCTATAAAATCGGGATGATAATAATAGTACTTCATAGTGTGATTATGGAAATAAGCTGGGATAATATATATAAAGCCCTTAGACCCAATACCTGGCATTTAATAAAGAACCAGTTTTGTTTTGTTTTTTGTTTTTGTTGTTGTTGTTGTTGTTGTTGTTTGTTTTTGTCTTTTTGAGACAGGGTCTCGCTATGCAGTTTGGGCTGGCCTTGAACTCACTTTGTAGCCCAGGCTGGTCTCGAACTTGCAACAATCCTCCTGCCTCAGCCTCCCGAGTGCTGGGATGAATGTTTGGTTTTTAACCACAGGATAAGAAGCTGGTCAGTTGATTTCGGGAGAAGTGCATGAGGGTGAAGCAGTGGAAGGTGGCTATGCAGAGATAGCCTTACAGACAGGCTGCATGAGGGTCTGGACTAGGTGCATGGCACACTAGTTGGTTCAGAGCAGGAGGGATGTGATCAAATGCAATACTGGTGCACACAGCGCAAGACCTGCTGGAAAAAAAGGAAACCTGGAGAAAAGGGCCATCACAGTGTACTCAGAGTTCAGGTTGGGTTAGAGTCTGGAGATCACACCTCCTAGCACATGCACCTGCAAGGATCACCTAGCAGAACACCCTGCAGCTCCTCCCCCCGCCCCACCTCCCCTTCCACTGCTGGAAGGGGACAGGGATTTAGACTCCATTCCCTCATATTAGCACGAAATTGTTGTCCTGTGGGTGGCCTTGTGTACAGCCCACACATGTGTCCCGGACATAATCCTCATGTGGCTGTGACTGTGTGTGCAGTGTGCGTGTACACGTGTGGATGTGCCCGCCAGGAGGAACAGAAGGAGCCCATAGATGAGTAACAGCACACACTGCTGCCTCTCTGAGTATTTTTAAGCGCTAAAAATACTGGCTAAAAATAGCCAGCAAGCTCCAAACAAGATACTTTCTCTAGGCTGAGCTTTTCTGTTAGGTGCAGGGGGCACAGCATCAGAAATAAAACCCCTAAGACCTCTGATCTATAAGCACTGCTGCGCTTACGGTAGAAGGGGAGCACTTTTCTCCCCACCTGCCACACAAAAGTCAAGTTTGAGGTTCCAGGAGAGATGGAATTGGGTAATTGGTTAGAAGAGGCCAGAGAAGGTTCTCTCTTGAAGGTTCTCTCTTGAAGGTCCAGTGGCCTACTGGACCTTATAAACGTTCACTGTCTTTCTTGATAATGGACCAAACTAGGCCAGGAGGAAGAGAGGAGCTCAGTCCCAAGGTCCAATTTATCTTCTTAACCAGGGCCCACCGAGCCCCTAGGACTGTGTAGATGTTGGGTGTCCAGAGGGCCTGGGACCCTTGAATACTGGATGAAGGTTTGTGCAGTGTGCATTTTGCCCTGAAGGCAGTACTGAACTTCGGGCAAGTTCTCAAAATGATCTACAGCTCCCCAGCTCCCCGCAAAAAGTTGGACATTGTGTGCTGCCCAGGCGGAAGGAAGCCCACCCACTTGACACTAGGTCTCCAGGCGATCTGCTCTGAGTCCGAGGCCGACCTGGGGTGGCACGCCGCGGCACTAGCCTCTCCCAGCAGCCTGCAGCTCTCTGCAGCTAGCAGAAGGGGCGCGGGCGCCGAGGGAAACCTGCGCGAGGTGCGGGCCACGCCGGCCCTGCGACCTCGCTCTGGTCCGCGTGCTGGAGGCGGGGTGGGCGGGGCTTCGGGCTGGCCCCGCCCCTGCGCTGACGTCAGGGGCCCGGGGCGCCGGCTTGGCAGCCTGTGGGCTGGAGAGCGAGAGCGGGCCCGGGCGGTTGGCGGCTCTCGGCGGGGAGGTAGAGGCGGAGCAGCGCGCGACTGGCCAGCCGTAACCGTTACTGCCGGGCACCGAGGACCGTGTCCCTTGGCAGCCTCGCCCACCTTGGTGTCGTGACCGTGGCGCCGTGCGGGGACTCCCCGCGCCCCCTTGGCCAGCGTTAGGCGTGGGGCCGAGCCCACCGCCCGCCCCCAGCATGCGCACCTCCTACACCGTGACCCTGCCCGAGGAGCCCCCCGCCGCCCCCTTCCCCGCCCTCGCCAAGGAGCTGCGGCCGCGCTCCCCTCTGTCCCCGTCCCTGCTGCTCTCCACCTTCGTGGGGCTTCTGCTCAACAAAGCTAAGGTACGCGGGCCCTTTGCCGGGACCTCCACGCCGCCGAGGGGTCGCCGGGTCCTGCCTCCTCCCCGCAGCCAGCCGGCTGCGCCCCCTAGGTGAGGGGCTCCGGCTCTTCCCAGCCCCCACCCCACCTTTCCAAGGGTCCCCTAACCAGGAATGCCCCCTGCCCAGGTGACCACAGCCTACTTGCAGCCCCCTCCTCTTGTCGACGTCCCAGTCCCCTACCACCTCGCCGTCTATGACCCAGGCACCAGGTGGCTCTTGGCCTCTTCCTTCCTGACATCTATCAGGACAGGTGCTGGAAAGCGTAACCTTGACCAGGGCTGGCGTGTGAGGGAACAGGCAGAGAAGAGCATGCTGGATTTTGTGGGTGACTCCTACAGGACCAAACCCCACCAAGGAAGGCAGATCAGAGGGGCCACCTCCCCCCTTCTTTTCCCAAAGGGCTTTCTCCCAGAGCTTAATGACAGGGTCCTTTGACCCTGTGAAGGGCAGAGGAGTTGCAGACAGGTGAAAGAGGGCAACTTCCTTCTCTTCCTGGCCCTCTCCAGTTGTTCAAAGTGGGCAGGGAATCCCTGGGTTGAAACAGCTGCCCAGATCAGTGCTGGGGTTAAGGCTGGGTGCTGTCCCCATGGGGAAAGGAAAAGGGGCCTGAGCTTGACAGATCTTACATAACAGGCACCAGCTCCCGTGTTGGCAGTGCGTGCCCTGCCCTGTGCCAGGGCCACACCGAGCTCCTTGGCTGCAGCCAGGATGCATGGCTGACCCTTTTGGCACAGGTGAGGCGTGCAGGAAGGCCCACAGCTGGAGTCTATGTGAAACAAGACCTCAGCCAGCCTCTCTTGGCCCAGTCTCTAGATGCCACCTCTGCATTAACTCGGAGACCACTCTTGGAGCCCCTGTTCCTGCCCTGGAAGGGGACTGCTGCCTGTTCAGTGGCTGCAAAGGTGGCATCTGTTGTCTAGAGCAGTGCTTGCTACTGAGCAAACCAGGTTTGCTGATGGCTGAGTGTTAGGGGACAGCAGATCCAAGATCTCTGGAGTCTCAGCCCAGAGGTCCCAGGGTAACAGCTGGAGTCACTTCCTCTGCTTTCCTATGAGAGGCTGGCAATGCAGGGGCTCTGTCCCACCCCCTCCAGTTCTAACCTCTCCGTCCCTACCAGCCCTGAGGTAGGATTGTTTGCCCTGTAAGAAGGGTCACTCCCAGGACGTTTTGTTCCCCGGTGTCATGGAAGGTGCTGAGTTTCCCTAGATCTCTTGACTCCTTGTTCATGGCATAATATCGGGCTGGGTATGCAGCAGCCCCGTTCTCTCCTCTACTCCTGCCCTCAACTCCTCTTATCCCTCCACCATCTGCACAGAATGCTTAAGAGTCAGCATGTGGCTCTGAGCTCAGGAAAGTTTAAAGTAAAGCACGATTCCCACCCTAAAACACCAAAAAAATCAACAACAGGTCCTTAAAGATGCCTTAAAGGAGCCTCTCCCATCTCCCCCACCCCCGGCCGATAGATGTTCTAGATCCCCAGGAATAGTAACCAAGAGGACTGAGTGCTCTTGGCCCTCCAGCTGCTGGGTAAGAGTGAAAATAGGAGTGCCCCTGTAGACAGATGACGCCTGTCTCCCATCCTCAGTGATATTGTCTCAGCTGAGGGCCCTGCTTGACGGACATGGCCATGGTCACCAGTGGTAGAATGCTTTGCAGCTACAGCCTGTTTAGACAGATGTCGCCTGAGGCACAGGGGGTAAGCACTGCCAAAAATAGGTGTAAGAGTGGGCATATTGTGTGGGCATGCTTTAACGTTTCGGTTTCCTTCCAAATGGGCAACATAGAAACTTGTGCAGCATTTTTTGCTGGACCCTGGAAGAGTCTCTCACTAGTTCTGCCTGCAAATGCTGATAAGATCTTTGCCACAGGGGAATCATCTCTGTGGTGACCCTCTTCCTTGAACACTAGGGGTTTGAGGCTATCATTTAGGTAAGATCTGAATTTTGTTTGGTACCCCACATACTGCTGGCCCTGGCAGGCTCAGCAGGGCTGCTCACAGCCCAGCTACTGCCAGTAAGCTTTCCCTCTAGCTGCAGGTTTAAGCCAGGTCTCTCTTCTGAGTGTGTTTTCCTCCCTTCCTGTTAGTGCTGGCCCTGACAACTGGCCGGAGGAGGGATCCTCTTGCATGTAGGGTAAGCGAGGCAGTTCTTGAGAGGAGCCCTTCTTCAGCCCGCTCATCCCCACCTCCCCCCTCAAGCTGACAATCTCATGGGCTTTGAGCTGCTGACAGCCTATGAGGCTGACAGCACACAGCATGAGTAATTTTAGCTGAGTTATTTCAGGCTCCTGTTCTGATCAGGGTTGAGCTGGCCCCACGCATGCCCCAGCCAGTCTTGCTCCAGAGTTGCCTGCTCCCAGATCCCCTCCCTGAGAAGAGGGGGTGGCAGACTCATCTGCACACTGTTCCTTAACCCTTTCTACCTGAAGGTTTTCTGACTCCTTGGAGGTATGCCCCGGATTATGGAAAAACCTTGATGAGCAATGCTCACAGTTCATGATCTAGCACCTGTTCCCTCTCCAACCCCCTCACCATCCTCCACACTTGAGACAAGAGGAAGAGTGGCACCTCCAGCCAGGTGCTTCCCTCTGCTTGGTGCAATCTGCCACCTTAAGGATCCCCCGCCAGTGGCCAGTCAGGATGTTGAAACCAAGGCCAGGCAGGGAGGATTCTCCCAGCCTTTAATTAGCCCTTAGGAGCTGAGCTCAGCCCGAAGGAATTCCACCTGTCTCTGACAACTCAGAATGGCAGGCGGACCTGAGTTTTTCCCAGCTGATGATGGAAACTCAATTAGGGTATTCTGTCATTTAACTTTTCATAACCACCTTGAAGGGGCCATTATGATAGCTGTTGTGTATATTGGGCATCTAGTACAAATATAGGTCATTTGAGGTAGCGCTTAGATTTGGTTCTTAAAATTTCTTGCAACTGCAAGGTGGTGAGTTCAATCCCTGGTACAAAAAAAAAATCTTGCAACCGGGAATCAGATATGTACTCGGATCTATGAGTTATTAGTCTCTAGTTCTAATCACCAGTCTTCATTGTAATAGAAAATAACATAAAAATGGAGAGATACAGAGTCCTGAAAGCAAAGTCCCAAAGAATATTTTTGTTGTGTGTTGAAAGATAACAGCCATTCCTGTCTTTCCTCCAAGATGCATATACTAATAACAGAAGAGAGAAAAATATTTGTGAACTGTTGCTCATGACTCCAACCAGCAGCACATTGCATAAGAGAGCCTAGCACAGGCCCACCTTCTTTGCCTCATCCATAATGCCATATGTTCTTTGCTTACAGAATTCTAAGAGCGCCCAGGGTCTGGCTGGCCTTCGAAACCTTGGAAATACGGTGAGTTCTTCCCAGTCCACTTCTTTCCTGGAGCCCTCTTCTACTGTCTTGACTGAGCTAATCCAAAAGTCCCCTCCTGGCTCCAGCTAACTACCCACTAAGGCAGTTGGTACCTGCCCTTTCCGATGTTGCACAGGATTGCCGGGCCCTTCCTCACCCACACACAGCCGGAAGCACTGCTAAAAGGAAGTTGCCCTTCACCTGTCAGCTGACTGTTCTTCTGACTCCTTCTCTTTGAGGACACCCATCGTTTCCCACCCACTTCTGTCCTGAGCACCCACACCCTTTTGCACACCTCTACAGTAAATAGCCAGCTGTGTCACTTGTGCCCATAGTGGGGATTTGCCTTATTTCACCCCTTTCACTTAGAAAAAGAAGAAACAAAGAAGCTGTGAGGGGGCTCCCTTCTGGGTAAATGCACCAGAGCCTTTGGCACTAAACAACAGAGATACCAGATGAGGGTCTTCTCTCCCCTACTTTGTTGTCAACTTTCAGTCACTGTAACAAATGCCTGCAATAAATCAACTTGTAAAGAGAAGTTTATTTTGGCTCACATTTTTGGAGCTTTCAGTGAGTGCATAGTCAAGTGGCCCCAGGCCTGGCCAATGACTGCATATTATGGTAGAACAACATGGCAGAGCGAAACCATTTACTTCGTGGCCAGGACCAGAAAGAGAGAAAGAAAAGACTAGGTCCCACCATGCCCTTGGAAGACACACGCCTAATAATCTGAAGGCCCCACCTCCTGAAGTTTCCAGTACTTCCCAGTAGTCTACAGGCCAGGCACCAAGCCTCCAACACACAGGCCTTTGGGCGTGATCCAAACCGTGGAAACTGCTGATGGTCTGGCTCATCCCTTTCAGTGCTTCATGAACTCCATCCTGCAGTGCCTGAGTAACACCCGGGAACTGAGAGATTATTGTCTGCAGAGGCTCTACATGCGGGACCTCAGCCACACCAGCAGTGTGCACACAGCCCTCATGGAAGGTGAGAACCTGCAGGACCCAACCCTGCCTCCCCTCTTGACTCCACACCCCTCTCCTGAACTCCACTGACTGCTGAATTTTAGATGCACCGCTCCTCTGTTTTTCTTTTTTCTTTCTTTTTTTTTTCCTACACTTTGTTGGAATTCTAGTTTCAGAGTTTATTAGTAGAAAGTAACTCAGGTAATACAAAACAGGGAGATATATCCTCTACAAGTGAAAAGGGGAACAAAAGATGGAGGGAGGAAGAGGAAAGAGGGGGCAAGTGGAAGTGAAAAAATGAAAATGTGTTATGTACATGTACCAGCTCCCCACAATGTCATCATTATGTACAGCAAACATGCCAATAAACATTTTAAAAATCTCGCTGTCCCCCACACCTTCTCTGCCCTCTCCTTGAAACAGAGTTTGCAAAGCTAATCCAGACCATATGGACTTCATGCCCCAACGATGTGGTGAGCCCATCTGAGTTTAAGACCCAGATCCAGAGATATGCACCACGCTTCGTTGGCTATAAGTAAGGCCCTTGCAGTATGTCCTCCAGAGTGGGTGGCAGCAAGCACAGGGTCTTGGTGCAGAGGTGTCGCTAACTCTTCTCTTTGAGTTCAGTCAGCAGGATGCTCAAGAGTTCCTTCGCTTTCTCCTGGATGGGCTCCACAATGAAGTGAACCGAGTAACAATGAGACCCAAGTCTAACCCTGAGAACCTAGATCACCTCCCGTAAGTAAGAGGAGAATGCTGTGGAGAAGCAGAACTTTTGTGAGCTTGTGTGGTTTACCTACTTCTTTGGGGGTGATGAATGATTTGAAGAGAATTAGATTTGCTTTTGAAGATTAAAGATCTATATTGATAGCCCCTTAAACATAACATGGTTTGAGCTTTGACCCAGTTGTCTTCCTCTCTGTGTTCACAGTGATGATGAAAAAGGGCGACAGATGTGGAGGAAATACCTAGAGCGGGAAGACAGTCGGATTGGGGGTAAGTACACATGAGAGGGAAATGCCTGCTTTCACCAATGTCTGCTTTTGCCTGAGCAGAGCATGAAAAGCCCTTGGGACTCATTTTCCCAAGGAACCCTGCCTCCACCCATGTCTCACAAGCTGGGGCAGGAGCGCTGAGAAGGAAGCCCACCCTGTGTTTAGCATCTCCTGACCTTTTCTTCCTCAGATCTCTTTGTTGGGCAGCTAAAGAGCTCCCTGACATGCACCGACTGTGGTTACTGTTCTACAGTCTTCGATCCCTTCTGGGACCTCTCACTGCCCATTGCTAAGGTATGCACCCCCCTTGCCCCAGCGTCAGAGCACTCACACCTGTCCTTCCACATTGTCCACCCTGACCTTTGCTTTCGTGTCTCCAGCGAGGTTATCCTGAGGTGACACTGATGGACTGCATGAGGCTCTTTACCAAAGAGGATGTGCTTGATGGTGATGAGAAGCCAGTAAGTTGCCCTTTGGTGATAATGAGAACAGTCCCATGAGACCAAGCTAGGGTAGGTCCAGCTGGGGAGCTGATTTCTCCCCCAAGTTCCTTCTAGCTCCATTTGTCTTGTCTTCCAGACATGCTGTCGTTGCCGAGCCAGAAAACGGTGTATAAAGAAGTTCTCCATCCAGAGGTTCCCAAAGATCTTGGTGCTCCGTATCCTTAAGGTCCATCAGGGCAGGAACCTGGCTTTTTCTTTTACTGGAGCTCAAATCCAGGGCATAGTGCATACCACGCAAGCATGTGCCACTGGCTACATCCCCATCCCTGGGGCCTGATTTTTGAGGGTAACTGATGACAAGGAACCAAAAGGCGAGGGGAGTGGAGTAGGAAAAAACGAAAATTGTAGACTTCCTTGTGTTTGCTTTTCTGCTTTCTGAGGAAAGTGCAGTGGCCCCCGTGGAACTCAGGTCCCACTAGTTGACCTGTTGGCTGCGCTGTCTGTCCTTGACTCACATCAATCCCAGACCTGAAGCGGTTCTCAGAAGCCAGGATACGAACCAGCAAGCTCACAACATTTGTGAATTTCCCACTAAGAGACCTGGACTTGAGAGAATTCGCCTCAGAAAACACCAGTGAGTATCTCTGAGTAGGAAGGGAAGGATCAGGACACAGGAGGGAGGGAGATCGGTGGCAGGAAGCTAGCACAAGGTAGGAAAAGATGAGAATAAGGCAAAAGGAGGGGACCTAGGGCGAGCAGTGCCTCCATGGATTCCTCCTTTATGTCTCCACCTCAGACCACGCTGTTTACAACCTGTACGCTGTGTCCAATCACTCCGGAACCACCATGGGTGGCCACTATACAGCCTACTGCCGAAGTCCAGTGACAGGCGAATGGCACACTTTCAATGACTCCAGGTGAGACAGGGCTCGGGCAGCAGTCCTGGCCGAACACTACCCCTCCTCATCTGCATGCTTCCACCTTGAATGGACAGCAAAGGTCAAGGCCACAAAGCTGCATACCACACCTATGTCTGCTGCCCACTCAAAGGCTCTGGAAAGAGAGGCTAGCTTTGGGTTCGTTGTACAGAAATTAGAGACTAGCCACTTCCTTACCATTCAGCTGTGTCCCTGCTAGCCCCTCTGACTTTCCCCTGCTCTCTCCACAGTGTCACACCCATGTCCTCCAGCCAAGTGCGCACCAGCGACGCGTATTTGCTCTTCTATGAATTGGCCAGTCCACCCTCTCGTATGTAGCAGTGAGGAGCTGCATCCCTTTCCCTTTCCCTGTGGTGGCCTCGCACCCTAAGTTTTTTAAAAAGACAAAAAACAACAACAAAAAACCCTGACAAATAAGAAAAAATAAACTAAAATAAAGCTGCGGAGCAGGAGTTGATGCAGCCTCGTCAGGGTCTGGAGCAAGGAGCCGGGTGCCCTGAGCCACGCCTGACAGGAAAGACCAACTGGACACAGAGACCGGAGTCAGCACCGTGCTCCCTCGGCTTCTCTTGTTTGCATTTTTAAGCTTGTGGTTTCTCCTGTGTGTAATAAACTACAGCGGTCTATGGGGAGAGGATCCGCGTCCACCTGCTGCTCTCTGCAGTCCCCGCGCCTTCTGGGAAGACAGCGCCCTCTGGAGCCTGCTGCGAGCGTTGCTGCCTGGATCCTGGCACCACGGAGGAACCGCCTTGGTCTCCACCGGACCTGCTTTCTTTCTGGGCCAAGGCAGGAAACACCCTTGAGCCAAGAGCCCTCTTAACGCTGCTGACTCCAGTGGCGTGGAGGAAGGAACGTCTTTTTTTTAAAAAAAAAGGCTGGTTTGGGTTTTTAGAAGCCCGACATTTTTTAAATTACTATAACGAAAATGTTGCTACTGGAGACACCTTCACACCGCTTCACAGCTGGGACCTTGGGCTGGTGCTTTTTTTTTCCCTCTTTTTTTTTTTTTTTTTTTTTTTTTTTCCAAGTACACCTTTCTAACGCTAGCCCTCAGTGGTGCTAGGTGGGTGTTGACCAGGCCCAAGGTAGCCACAGTAGACCTGGGATCTAAACAACTCTTTTGGGTGTTTTTGTTTTTGTTTTAATGTTTGGATGGAATTTAGTTGCCTCCAAGAATTGTGCCTTATAGCATTTGGGGACCAGGGGGTAACTGCCCCTCCCTGAAATATCCCTCAACCTCTTCCCTTTTCCCCAGTGCCATGTCCAATCCCACAGGGGGGCATGGGCCCAGCCCTCAGCTCCTGGCATGTGGCACATGGCAATGAGGCAAAGAAAGAAGTAGGTCAAAGGAGATTTCTCGCCATGGCGTGTCATGTTCTTCCTGCCCACCACCTCTTTCCCACCTTGGTCTACTCCCCAGCTGTTGAAGGATAGCACAAGTCCCTTGTCCCCTAGAACTTCTCTCACCTTTAATTTATTCTGTTCCTAACATCCCTTTCCCCTGCCTTCCTGCCACCTGCCCTTCTCAGAGCTTCCTAGACACAGGCCCTCGGGATGGAGTTTCTCAGGGATGCCCGTGCCACCCCTCGACTCCTCAGCATTGCTCATTGGTCCTGCCCTGGGAACTGGATCTTGGGTATCTGGTGACATCTTGCCTCCAACGTATGATTCTTTCCCATGGGCTGGACTTTGCCCTAAGTCATTAGACAAAACTGCGGTCCCAGAGAGCAGAGCTGCTGAGTGAGCACTGAGGCCTGGAGCATCGTGCCCGCTGCACGCCCCACAGCTGGGTCTGGCTTGTGCTGCTCAGACCTGGAACATCCCAGCATGCCTGGGGAGGCACCAGAGTGACACCCTGAGTTTACCTGGCCTGACACCTTTCTCTAGGGAAGACCTGTGAACCTGAGCCCAAGGGCTGGTGTGCACTTGTTTACCATGTAAGCAAGAGTAGAAGAATGTCTAATGTACAGTGGAACCTTGTACAGAATAAATAATAGCTTTGAGAAAGAAACTGGTAAATGGTGGAATCTTGATTCGGAAAGGATCTGACCCCAGGAAGGGCTCCTAGCATCTGAAAGACCGTATATTTCATTGCTTTATCCAACCTGTAAGTCCTCAGATTGGGAAATTTTTACCTGCCCACTGTATAAAAAAGCTGCTCGTGGAGGCGCATGCCTGTGACCCCAGCAGCACTCAGGAAGCCAAGGCAGGAGGATCACTGCAAGTTTAAGGCCAACCTGAACTACGTAGCAAAACTGTCTCAAAAATCAAAAATGAGATAGTATGTATTTTGGACAATATATTCATCTGGATTCACCAATTATATTTTTTCCACATTTGTTTGTATATACTTTATTATTTTGGCCAGAACACTAAGGAGGAAGTGTCACCATACTTCTAAAGACCTCAGCATACACCTTCCAAATAAGGGCATTGTCCTACATGACACCATTTCACAGCTGGCCAGCTGACATCTGATACATGTTTATGTGACCGCTCCTGTGGGTACTGCTAGTTCTCTGCTGAAATGTGGGCACCATGCAGCCCACAACCAGCTAGCACAGGCCTCTCCGGCAGATGCGAGCACAGTGCAGCTCGATCTTGAACAGCAGCTCTGTCTGAGTGGAAATGATGGAGGCCTAGTTCTTCATAAAGATCTTAGCTTGGCCTCTGAGACTTGAACACCTACTACATATGCATTGAGGGTTTTTTGTTGTTGTTGTTGTTGTTGTTGTCAGTGTTGTTTGTTTTGAATCAGGGTCTCACTGTGTTCTAGGCCGGCCTCAAACTTGCACTTGCTCTGTAGCCCAGACTGACTTCAAACTCACATTCCTCCTGCCTCGGCCTCCCAGAGTGAGAAATAGCTTTGTTAAAGGTTTCGTTCCTTTAGCTTTTTTTTTTTTTTTTTCCCAGCCCAGAGATGAACCCAGCAACTTGCACAGGCTAGATAAGCACTCTACACTAATCCACATCCCTGACCCCTAAGAGTTTTATTAAGACTTCAGATTTAACCCCTTAAAAGTAGTAGCTCTTTGGCTTGATATTTTCATGCATACCCATAATCCCAGCACTCTGGGGGGCTGAAACAGGAAGATCACAAGTTTGAGCCCAGACTGGGCCTCAAAATACTTAAAGGAGCTGGGGTTGTAGCTTTCTGTGAAGTCCTGGGTTCAGTCCCTAGTACTAAAAACACAAAAAACAAAACATTTTTGAGACACTGAGGGACACTGTCTCTTGGTTTTCCTTCTACTACTGTTCAGCTTTTCTGTTTCTGCCAAGATCATAGAAGTAGGCGAGCTAAAGTCTTCAGCTATGCTTACACCTTGGGATACTTTTTGCCTTCCCTGCTCCAGGTCTTGAACATTGAAGGTCTCTCTCTTGCATTCTTGCTGAGACAAGCATCTGCTGTCCCTAGAGGCCTCTGGACTGCTGACAAGCCCACCTCACAGAAGGGGACAGTCAGGGATTTTAGGGGCATTTCCCAAAAGTGGAAACAGTGGCACAAACCCTTTGACCTCTCCCTGAGGGACTCCAGCGTCCTGGACCTAATTTGGGAATGGCATGACTCAGAATAAGATTGTAAAAGCTGATGACTTCCTCCAAGCCATAGGTGCACAGGAGCCTCTCCAAAATGGGAAACACTGGCGTGTAGCCAGGAGGATACTGGCCCCATAAATGTAAGTCGTTACTGTGCCTTTCCTTTGACTGGTTTCTCGCTGGAGGTAGTGGCCGTCTGGTGCATTTTTGTTGTCTTCCAGGGGGACACTCAGTAATGATAGGTAGAGGCTCAGACCTCCACCCTTGTTCCCAGCCCTCCCTTTGCTACTTAACCTGCAGTGCTTTCTCATCCCCATGGCAACAGGCCCTCATGCTTTACAGACTCCAAACGCAAACAGTTCTGTCCCCACCTTTGTCATCAAACCTCACCTCCTAGCAACTTGAATTTCTTATCTGAGTCTTTGCTGGCCAGCCTGCAGGCCTCCACCAGGGGAGGTTCTCTTTTATGACCTTGAACAAGAATGTCCCTCTATCCAGGCCTCAGTGCCTCTGCTGCAAATTAAGGAGATTGGGCTAGTGGTTCTTGAAGGTCTCTGAGAGCACAGTGTTTTGTTTTGCTTTGTTTTGTTTCAAATCCATTTTATTTCACAGAAAAAAAACTATTTCAAAACGTATCAGGGGGCAACAATGGTACATACATTGTGCATTGTCATCCCAAATCATTCACCCAGAGCACAAGACATCTGCATTCAATTGCCTGAACAGTACCAGCACAAACCTTTCTCTTCAATGAACACAGATATCTTAACTATCTTTTTATATACCTATATATATGCATATACATGTACATAGTGTCGTTTCAGCTTCTCACACTAGTGAGACAACATGATGTTTACACATGCATGTCTGATTTATTTCACTTATGAATATGATCTCAAGTTACATCCACTTACCTATAAAAGTCTTAGCCGGGCGTGGTGGCTCATGCCTATAATCCCAGCACTCGGGAGGCTGAGACAGGAAGATCGTTGTGAGTTCGAGACCAGCCTGGGCTACAAAGTGAGTTCAAGGCCAGCCTGAGCAGCACAGCGAGACCCTGTCTCAAAAACACAAGAGCCAGGGATCTAGCTCAGTGGCCTAAGCACCTGCCTGGCAAGCACAAGGTCGTGAGTTCAATCCCTGGTGTGGCAAAAAAAAAGTCTCCAGTTTATCCTTCTCTATGACTGAGTAGTACTCCATTGTATAAAAGTTCCACATCTTTTTTTATCCATTTCTCAGTTGATGGGCATTTAATTCGTTTCCAAGACCTAGCTATTACAAAGTGTGCTACTATGAACATGGATGCACATATATCACTGTGGTACAATGTTTTTAATTCTTCTGGAAAGATACCCAGAATGGGAATAGCTGGGTCAAATGGAACTTCCAATCCTAGTTTTTTGAGGAATCTCCACACTGATTTCCACAGTGGTTACACCAGTCTGCATTCCCACCAACAGTGGAGAACGTTCCTTTTCCCCACAGCATTTTCCCCAGCATTTGTTACTACTTGATTTCTAGATAATAGCCATTCTTTCTGGAGTGAGGTAGAATCTCAGGTTGTTTTAATTCGCATCTCTCAAATGACCAGTGATGTTGAACATTTTTTCATGTATTTACTTGCCATTTGTATTTCTTCATTTGAGAAATGTGTATTCATCTCAGATGCCCATTTTTGGTTTGGGTCTTTAAATGTGGGAGGACTGATTTTTTTGAGTTCTTTATATGTTCTCCATAGTAATTCTTTGTCTGAAGAACAGCTGGCAAATATTCCTCCCACATTGTGAGTTGCCTCTTCATTCTGTTGGTGATTTCTCTTGCTGTGCAAAAGTTTTTCAATAGAACGAGATCCCAGTTGTTGATTCTTTGTGATAGTTCCTGTGTGATCTGGGTTTTGTTCACAAAGTGTTTGCCTACACCAATGTCTTCAAGAGTTTTACCTACTCTATCTTCTAGCAGATTTAATGTTTCTGTTTTAACATTAAGATCTTTGAACCATTCCGATTTTAGCTTAGTGCATGGTGATAGATATAGGTCTAATTTAAATCTTCAGCATGTGTACAGCCGGTTTTTCCAGCACCATTGATTAAAGAAGCTTTCTTCCAGTGAATGTGTTTGGCACCTTTGTCAAAGTTAAGGTGGCTTAGTGTGTCTGGAGTTGTTTCTGCATCTTCTAATCTGTTCTATTGATCTTTGGGTCCTTTTTTTTGCCAGTACCATGCTGTTTTTATCACAGTTGCTTTATAGTATAATTTCAAGTCAGGGATTGTGATGCCCCCATCTTCTTTGTTACCCAGGATTGCCTTTGCTATTCTAGGTCTCTTCTGGTTCCAGATCTAGCTATTACAAAATGTGCTACTATGAACATGGGTGCACATATATCACTGGATTGTTTTCTCTAATTGGATTGTTTTCTCTAATTCTGTGAGGTATGCTATTGGAATTTGGATTGGGATTGCACTGAACCTGTACAACTGTTTTGGAAGTATGACCATTTTCACTATATTGGTTCTTCCTACCCAAGAGCAAGCAGTGTTTTTATTCCAAGTCATTTTTCCTCTAAGTATATGTTCAAATTGAGACTTACATACCTATAGTTCCCTGGTTCCAGCTTATAGAATTTTTTAAGTGACCAGTGCTCAGAAAAATTCCTGTTTCTCTATAAATCTTTAG
>RJWT010023750.1:0-16716 GCA_004365215.1 Cuniculus paca | reverse complement strand
AAGTGGAAGATGAAATATAATAACATTATATGACAAGAGCAAAAAGTAACTGATTTCTGTTTATTTAGTGCCTTCTATACCTCTACAGCAGGTACAGTACATCCATTATTCATCTTTAAAAGGATGATGATGAGACAGAGGGTGTAGCTCAGTGGTGGTGCATTTGCCTAACGTGCTGAGGCTCTAGATTTGATTCTCAGCACAATAAAATTATAGGAGAAGAAGAAGGAGGAGGAGGAGGAGGAGAAGAAGAAGAAGAAGAAGAAGAAGAAGAAGAAGAAGAAGAAGAAGAAGAAAGAAGAAGAAGAAGAAGAAAGAAGAAGAAGAAGAACAAAGAAGAAGAAGAAGAAGAAGAAGAAGAAGAAGAAGAAGAAGAAGAAGAAGAAGAAGAAGAAGAAGAAGAAGAAGAGGGAAAACATGACTTGCCTTTTATACTTGCTCCAAACCCCAACCTGAGTGGACCCAAGGCCTCCCCTCCATGAATTATCAAGTCCACTTAAAATATCAGTAGCCATATTTCTCAGGGAGTCAGACACCCCAGCCCTAGCACTTTGAGTCCTTGAAAAAGTAAACACCAAATATATACATGAATCTACACAACCAAAACAATTCTAGTTCTGTGGGTGTGCATCTAGGAGTCCACATAGGTTTTCAGTCTTGCTGTCAGGGAACCTTTCAAATGCACAATACCTAATCTATCCTAAATGTAAAGGTTAATCTCACTTTTGAAAGGAAGTCTTCACTATGGGTTTCAAACATTTCTTTCTGGTTTGTACTGGGTATGAAGATTCCTAACAAGGAGTCAGAGCTGCTAGTGGGTGAGTGGCTTCTTGGTGCCCTTGAAGATCATGGTGTCCTCCTATGCAAACTTTGCCTCCTTAAAAGGGTTGAGACAACAGTCTTCTCTTAACCTTTCATCCTTTCTTCTACTTGTAACCTTTGAACTTCATGGGGTTTAAGCAAATTAAAGTATTAGATTCCATCATGACTCAAGGTAATGAAAACCTTCCTCCAGAGCCTCAGATGAACTGGAAAAAATAAAGACTGTGTCTGAATTTCTTAGGTCCTTGGCATTTGGCTATTGAATGGGTAGTTAGGCTCACAGAACAGCCCCTCCAGACCTTACTCCAAAGCTGCAATGGCTTAGAACCCCAGAGCTCTGTGTTCTAGACTCAGACTGCTGCTAAATTACCATGTGGCTTTGGGCATTTAGAAGAAATTGTGTTAAATAGTTTCTTTTCAAGATCCTCCTGGTTTGTAAAAATGGAATACGTTCATTAACCAAAAACTAAATAAGTATATTTATCATGTAAGTCACACATGTTTTGAAGATAGAGTCTTTTTCAGTGATCAAACAGTGCCTATGGAGGAAATAAGCTCACTTGTGGAAATTATATTAATAAATTATATAATTAGAAAATCAAACTAATGTGTACTGCAACAGTTTTCTAATCTCTGCACCAAACAGTGACAAAAATCCATGCATAGCATTCATCTGGGAGAGTTAGGAATTACTCTTAGAGTTTTCAAGTCAGAAATTCCAGACCTCCACATATCTCCAGATTTTGCATGTCTGTAACAACCCCAAGCCAATGTCCATTCCTTACTGCAGAGATCTGTTCTCTCTTACCTTGCAACAGGAAGAGTCAAAGAATCAAATGCATTTCCCACTTTGAGGAAGGGCTGGAAATCAGTAAGTCAATAAATGTATCCAAGTACTTATGTGGAATTAATAGTTTACTAAATAATACAAAAGGGTGTCCTATGTTGTACGTTATTCTCTAATACTAGAACAGTGTTTGAGTAGAAAGACTTCTTCTTGTGTATTTCCTACATCCTAAGTTATAAACATTGCAGAAAAGTTGGCCTGAATTTAGGGGTGAAATATAAAACCTAGGAAGACAGGAAAACCAATTGATTAACTTGAAGCGTGTTTCGAAGTTTAGCTTTGCTAAATTCATACTGAATCTGAGATCAAATTAAGTCTCTAACACTTTCTACTTGGTTTTTGCCAAGAGTTCTAAAGGTATTGTTATCTTTCCTTGAAAAATTTTCCCCAAGAGATACTTTCTGTCACAGAATAAGAAATGTCAAAATAAACTAGGTTTTATTTTAAACAAGAAAAAGTGAATGTCTTTGTATCTTGTGCATCTGGTACCATAAATTTTCACTAGATGCTCATTGAATATGGTCACTAAACTAATGAATTAATGAGAGAACGAAGACTCTGGATCTGATCCTAGTAACATGTAAGTGTGTGGAGCTTGCAAATGTTTTTGTGATTCATGTTGATCCTTTGTCAAATGCTGAGCTAAATTTGGGTTAGTGAATTTCATTCAGCAGCTGGCTCGCTGGCAGAATGCTTTTGGATAAGTGTACATTTCATGGAGAATCTGGGAATATCCTTCGCATACTTCTCTACCAATTCAGATTATTCCTGCTGGACCTGAGATTTGTGACTTCCTTGTATGGTAAATTCTCATCAAGTGCCAGTAAGACAATGTCCATAGAACAATGTTCTAGTAGGTGCACTGGTAATGAGATGGTATTTTCTCCCTTTTGGGGGGAGACTTAGAATAATTTATTATAGCTATAGAATACCTCACTCCCTACTCAGGTCATTTCTAAAGATACAGTTTTGATTTTTTTGTTTTTTGCAATGTCTCCCGAAGTTCCTTCCTGCAATGAAAGACAGTAGTGTGACCAAATCCACTTTGCAAGAACTAAATATGGCATTAAGGAAAGCTACCTCTTTGTCGTTGCTGTTGTTCCTCAAAGATATCCATTCATTGCTATGGCAATCCTAGTGTCAATTATTAGTAATTCTGTCAGCAATTTTGCATTTCTTATAGGATCATACAGAGGTGGGCCAAAGATGATCTATTTATACGCTACTATGGCCTTCATTCTTTCCTCTCCTGTTTCTATGTCCCTAAAACCTCAGCAGTGATTATAGTGATTATCTATACCTTAGTTTTCCCTTGTGTCAAATGTTAGGGAAAAGTTGCTGGGTGAGTAGATGTGAGTTCCATGGAAACTTCATAATTCTCTGCCTTGGTGGGAATGCCAAGAAAATAACACAGGAATTCCTCATGAAGTAATTATTATTAATAGCTTTCCCAGAAACAGATGACTTGAAATTATTTAATTTTCCAACTCAAAATTATTTAATTTTCCAATAAGAATTAATTAATAAAAATTAGAAGGATATTCTTTGTCAATTATTTAGCTCTCTGAATACTAATACCAAACTGGAAGAAACCCACTGAGTGCAAAAAACAATTATTTCCTTATTTGCTCTTTCAGTTTCTCACACCAGGGAGACAATGTGATGTTACACAAGTGAGTCTGCTTTATTTCGCTTAAGAGTATGGTCTCAAGTTGTATTCATTTACCTAGGAAAGTCTCAAGTTTATCCTTCTTTATGGTAGAATAGTACTCCATTATACACAAAAACCACATGTCCTTTATCCATTCCTCGGATGATGGACATTTGAGTTGTTTCCAAGATTTAGCTACTACAAACTGCTGCTATAAACATGGGTTTCCTTATTTACTGTAGCATGGAAAGGAGGAAAGGAAGGAAGGGAAAAGGAAAAAAAAGGATAAAATGGAAACAAAATTTTGTAAATAGGGAGGTGAAAAGGAGTTGAAGGGAGGAGAAGGGACTGAGAAAAAAAGTGGAATCAGAATATATCATATACTGGTACACATTCTCTATGACATGATCATTATGTATATTTAAAATGTACCAATAAATTTAAAGAAAAAATAATTAAAAACTAAAAAGTTTTAAAAAGAAATCATTTCATTTATCTGACAAATACTAAGCACTGATTATATGCCATGTATAGTTTTTATTGTAGGGCAGATGGTGGCAAATAGGACCAAGAAAGTTCGTGTTAACCAAAGGAAGACATAAAAACAAAGAATTTCATATGACTTCATGTGATACTGTGAGGGAAAAGGAAAGTGGGATAGAGCTGTACTTGTGTGAGAGGGCAGGGGGGATCTGAGCCACAGAAGTAGAGATGATGGCAGAGAAGGGACAGAGAACCTAAGGAGTATACCTTTGCAAGGCAAGCTAAATTCATTTTACTCAAGTGTAATGGTGAGGCATTGGGTACTTTGACAAGAGAGTGATCTAATCTGATTTATACTTTAAAAGATTATTGTTTTTGTTTTATGGGTATAGGGAGAAAGCTGGGAGTGAATTAGAAGGATTTTTTATTAGCAGGGCAGACAAGCAAATAATGATGGTGAAATAGAAGATGCCGACAAGCCGTGTCACCAGATATCGCTCACTCTGCATTTCATTGGCATGAATATTCCCTCATAGATTCTGTCTGAGAGTCACAATTCTTCAGACTCCAAAAATAAGAATATGGACAAAAGCATTCTATGATCATATTTCATACACTTAGGTGTAAATTGCAATTTTTTTTCTCTTCTTATCAGGCCTAGTTAGACCATGTGGCGGATTAACTAAAGGTCAATTTGGAGCACCCAACTGAGCTGACTCAGGGAGGTTCTGGGCATGGAAGACCCATCTGAGGATTGCTGCAGGAATGGCATAAAAGGAGAATGGGAGGGGAAGGGTGTGCGCTGCTGATTTTCCTCTAGGAGCTTGCCATAGCTGGTTTTCTTGATGTGTACTTGGCTCTTCTCATCCTCAGAGGAGCTCGGGTCCTCACTGTTGCCAGGTATGGCTGCTGTTCTCTTTGAGGGAACTCTGGTCTTTGTGTGGCTTTCTGGCTCCTGTGCAGATCTCTGTCTGCTGGCACAGATCCTACATCCTGAGGGTGCAGACTTTCTAGCTTCCACCACTGACCTTTGGGGCTTCCCAGTGCAAATCCTTGATACAGATGTGCATGAGATATTGTTGTACTCATTGGGTGTCTTGCATGGACAGATCTCTTGTATTCCTCTGCATTTGACTTTTTGGGTGAATATTATAAAATAATTCTGCAAATTATGGGTCTCGTATTAAATTGTTTCCCTTTCAAACCCTGATTATCACAGACCACAAGATTTTTATGAAAGCTCCTGAAATGAACAATATGAAGAAAATCATAAGTGAAACAAAGACACTTGTTAAAGTATAAGGGACAGAGGTAGGAAGTATGAGGAGGTTTTGTCATTCAGGCAGAGAAACACCCTCGTGGGTTAGGAGGAGAAAGCAAGGTAGAGGTTGACACATACACTAGGCAATCATCAACATTCCTAATAAGGACACAGAAACTTGAAGAAAGTACACACAAAAAAAGTATTTCTTTGAACTGTATATTGATTTATCTTACTTTTGTCACTGGACATCTAGAAGAGGGAATTTTGCAGCATTTCTGTGCATGTTTGGCAATGTAGGAAGTTGATGGATGTTGGAATTTCTCAGAAACGTTCTTGGCTTTCTGTGAACAAAGGAATAATATTATTTAATTTGGGTCATTTGAGAAAAGTTGGGTGATACAGCAGTCATCTGAACTATGTGGCATTCTTTCTCATAAATTTATACCATTTCATTCCAACAGATAGAGATATAAGCTTGGTGAAATGAGAGGAAGAATTTTCATCTCAATTTCATGAACAAGGAAATGAAACAGAGGTGAGAAAGATTGTTTTGGTTCTAGAATCACCAAGTCCATCCTGGATCTTCCTGAGCCAGCTCTTGGCCCATTGTTTAAGCTTCTTACAGAGTCTCGCTGTCTAACAAATTCCTGTAATCCTTTGTGTCCTTGCCTTTCTTCATGTTGTTCCATTTAGTACAGGAATGAATTTTCCTGGCAGAAAATGTGGAACAAATGTTTATTTGCCAAAAAAGAAGTTTTAAAGCAGCATATATGTCACACACACACACACACACACACACACGAACACACACACACTCAAATGAATCTTTTGGCTTTTTGAAGGAATGTCTCGTAACATTTCTAGCCACCTGAAGGTCTACTGGTAATTTAGTTCAGTAAGGAGCCAAGAAACTTAAGTAGAAAATAAATCCAAGGGGAAAGATAATAAGGTACTGAAATGCTTAATTCTGAAAGACAGAGGTTGAAAGATAATTTGGTGACAACCTACAAACAGTTTCAATAGAAGATGGTGACTGATTCAACCATGAAATAGAATTGAATGTCTTCTTAAGGTCTATAGCAAGTTTTACTGATTCGTCTACCATAAACACAACAAGAGCAGTAGGTTTAAACTTTGCTATTAAAATTTGCGATTAGTTATTGCTGAAACTTATAATGAAACTTATAAAGGAATCATTTAATAATAGAGTGGTTTACACCAAATGAAGGCTTTAAAACGTGAGCTCTCTATTTCTCTGAGGCCTACATTTTCACTAGTCTCATTGCCAGTCACTTTTTTCTCACTGCCATTGGATGTTTTGTCCTATGAAACTTTTTCTTTTTCTTTTGTTTTCAAATTCTGCCCTATTTCAAAGCCAATGTCTGGAGAGGTTAGCCACAGAAGGTAGTTCAGATACAACCTCTTGAAACTCAATGATTTTTTTATTTTTTAATATTATTTTAAAGATAATAAAACCCAAGAAAACAAAGCAGAATAAATCCAATTAAAACACAGCAGTGAAATTGGTACAGAACATCAAAGCAGGATAATAGGAAGACAACAATGGCTACCATAGTATATCTTGTTATCTTCACAGTAGTTTTCCATTCCATCAGATACAGCAACATCAGACCAAGACAAAACAGAATAAAACCAATCAAAACAGAATATTGAGTAAAGCCAAAAAAAATTAATAAGAAAAAAACAAAACAGAACAATATTAGACTTCAAAAGCAAGATAAAAAAAATCCCCATATTTGCCGTATTGCGTACTGTTATCCTCCCTTTACACGCTCAGACTGTCAGTCCCAGGCCTGTAAATTCACCCAAACAATACAATCCTTCAGTTGCTTTTTGTACCTCAGTTGCTATCAGCTCAGGCCGACCTCTAAACCAGCTGGTGGCTTACAGGGTGAGGGGGTCTGGTGATTCTCAGCCTGTGTGCCGGTAGGCTCACTGGAGGTCCTGACTTTTCTCTTTCTGGGCCCTGCATGGTCTGCATGGCTTACCAGGAAGTCTGGCTAGTTGGCTCGTTGATCAGCTCCTGCCAGCCCCAGCACAGCCAATTCTCAGGAATTGCTGACTTTTCCCTTCCTGGGCCCCACATGGTCTGCCGAAACTCAATGATTTTTCACCTTTTACAAACCCCTGCAAAGAAGCAGAACTTTAGAATTCAGAAATATGCTCTATCATGTCAACTGCCTCCAAGTGAACCCACCTCATTTTTGCCTTTGTTGAGCATACTTTCGAATCATCATGTGGCAGAGAAAATCATTTAGTGGTGAAGGAGATCAGTTCACTGAAGAACATTGGTAGCTTAATAAGAGTGTGCCATTTTCTACCTCTCTCTGCACACAGAAACTTCTAAACCTGAAGTTTGGAATCTTCGTGTTTCTCAGTATGTATCTCCAGAAAATCTCAAGGATTCACTTTACCTAAAGTCTGTATCATATAATATAACCCAGAGTTCAGAGAGGTTCTAAATTGAATATGTCTCCTCAGGAATTCTGGAATATTATGGCAGACCACTGGTTTTTCCATTTACATATTGAGTCATGTCAGCCAATAAGAAAGGGATCTAAACTTTATTTGACATTTCCTCGTTAGTTAGAACAAAAACATGTAGAAGAAATCATTTGGTAAAGTTTAGGTTCAAAACACCATAATAGGTCCAATAACTTAACCTGAAGGACAACATGGAGAAGGTGTGGTAAGCATCTCTTCCTATTATAATACCAAGGAGGACATCAGCTCTAATCCTAAAGACAGCCAGTGGCAATGGATTCTACTTTATATCCAGAGAAATGAAAAGGAAAGAAATTTGCTAATGCAGGAAAAGTGAGATCATGTTGTCTAAATCTCTACCATCTTGCTCTATGAAAATTTAGTTTAAATCCTTTTAAAATGAACTTTAACAAAGTTAAGATTACTGAATGCCGTCAAGAAAACTGTTGCAATTATTGGCAAGATAAGTGTTTCCAACATATATTTGGACTAGTGGGGTAGAGTATTCTCAGAATCAGGATAAACTAATTCTGTGTAAAGTATTAGACTGGTTAAAAGACAAAGTAATAATAATAATGGTAGTAGTGATGATACCCATACCAATAATAACACATTTAATCTTCTTATCTATTGTTTGGAGTAAATATTGTTAAGCTATACTACAGAGCAGGAAACCAATGCATAAAAATGTAAGCAATTTACCAAGCAAGATTCATCTAAGGCAGAATGACAGAATCAGAATTCAAACCTATACTTGTAAGACTGCAAAGCCTGTATTTTTAATCACAGCGCTCTAAGCTCTGTGTCTTTGTCACAGTGATGTAAAGGCAGAGGGATGCTCTCCTCATGGCGGCTGTGATGGAGTGGTGTGGGGTGAATGAAATTAAGATGTAGAACTGAGCCCCACTAGAACAGAGCCTGCTCTTAATTTCTTTCTTTCTTTATTTTTTTTTTTGCGGCACCGGGGATTGAACTCACGACCTTGTGCTTGCCAGGCAGGCGCTTAGGCCGCTGAGCTAGATCCCTGGCCCTCCTGCTCTTAATTTCTGAGTCACAGATGTGGCCTGGTAGCCAAAAGGATCTCGTATTTTTCTCCAATCATTTGCGTGTGATTAAAGTTAGAAGGTCTTACCCGGACAATAATAACTCAGCCTATGGCAATATTTATGGAAGAATATTCACCATTTAGTTGTTAGGTTCTCATTCCATGGTGGCCCTGGGAAACAGAAGGCAGCAGATTGGCCACAGTTGTCATTAATTGCTGTACAGTTCCAAAAGAGCTTGGGTTTTAGTTAAGAGCCTCATCTGAAAAAGACATATTCAGGAAGAAACGCTTAAAAGAAATTTCCTGGACAACGAATGTTTCCTCTTTTGGATAGCTATGACCTTCACCTTTACCTTCAATTCTAAACTTTCAAAGCAAACAAGAAGGCATAATCGACTCATGGTTCAAACCATGCATATGGAGATTTATGTAAATATTCATGCAAATCAGGCACAGTTCCTGGGCTCCTGGGAGGTTGCAAATGGAGCCCTTGGTACAGCAGAGGTCAAATATCCTTGGCTTAGAGATCAATTCTACATTCAGATTTCATAGGACAATGGCAGCCCCTAAACACAGCAGTGTTTAAATGCTGTGATAGTTCCATGCTTGAGTAGTTTTCTGTCATAATTAGGAAGAGGTGACCCAGCTCTGAGAAAAACGAAGAGCAGATTGAAACTGAGCTCTCCTATTCTGGTTATCTCAAAGACAGCCAGTAGCAGTGAGTTCTATTTTACAATCTTATTTATTGTTTTCCCAACCCTGGTTTCCTAATTTTTTTCATGTGTGCATTAAGGGATTTCAGCTACTATGAAAAATGGCTTTCATATTTTCAGTTGACTCTGTTTTGAATGCTGAATTTCTCTAATTTACCAAAAAGATGGGATAGACTAGGCCACTGACTTTGGGAGTACCTCAATGTCAAGTAGCTTTGTGCTCTGAAGTGTGAGCACCTTCCCTGAAATACTGCAAGAACAACACCAGTGAGATTAACAAAGGCTGTGTGTAGCAACAAAGGCATTTGCAATGCCAGCTACCACTGGTATCATTAAGATACGAGAGATATGAGATCTTAACTCCAGGGTGATCAGTGGAGACAGGATTACTCACAAAGACCATTAGACTTTGTGGTACCCTTTTTGAAAACTTACTAGATAATCTGGGATACGGGGTGGGGGGACAGGCTTGTGGTAGAGGAAAGGAACTGTGGAATGTGCAAGCTCATTGTACCAAATCCAGGATAGTCCTGCCTGAAGAAGTGACATGAGACAAAACTATTCACAACCATGTGTATGTGTGCCTTGGCTAGTGAGTTCATAGCTAAGGGTCTTATCGTCTTCTACTGCTATTGCAAGTTTGGGAATTGTACTGAGTCGGCAGACTTTGAGTATCGCCAACACTTCCTGCCCACCCACAAATCTCAGGCAGGAAAATGTTAACAGTTCCCAGTGCTGGCCACATTAAATCTACTTCCACACAGGCCAGCCTCATTGTCTCCCTAAACATTTCATCGTGTAGCCTGACAAAGTGAGAACGTTCCTGTTCCCTTAACACATTTCCAGGACTGTGGCCAATGGCAGACACCAGGTCATTAAACACATTCACAGCCGACTGACTCAAGAGAGGACATGATAGCTTTAATTAATTCTTTCCAATTGAGCCCTGTGTTCCTTGGATAAGATGATTATTTCTGAGTTCCGCTGACTCCTCATCCGCAACACTGAACTCAAAATGCCATTTTCCTTCAATGAAATGGTTTGGATAACAAGAACAATAAATATCTGAAAGTTCTTATAAATATCTATTTTTAAGTAGAGAAAAGGAAATTGGAGATTTTATTTTACTTTATTATTTATTTATTTATTTAAGAGTAGGAAGAATTCATTAAGAGAAAGATAGCTTCTGTGTAAGAGGGACAAAAGGGGACCCGGAAAGTGGGTTGCCTATAGAGTTTAGAATTAGCCAAATTCTATGAGTAAAAGCTCATTCAGGATAAAATCTATGGTTAGAGTGATGACTAAAATGTGAAAATGAAATCAAAAGAGACAGGGCAGGCATCTCAAAAGTAGGATATGGCATTTGTGTTGTTTAGTACTGACAGCCAAGAATTTGGGGACAAGGGTTGAGTGGGGAAGTTTAAATGAGATAAGAAAAACCAACACATTAGGCTGTAGCTAATAGACTGGATCAAAATTCAGCTTTTAGCTTAGCAGATCAGTGCTTTCGTCTAAACTATAAATAATTTTCACCTGCAGTTAGGTATAAACCATGTATGCAGTACCAATATTTGAAAGAGAAAATTGTTCTTGCTTCTAATTAAAAGGTATTATATCCTCAGTTGGCTGTGTTGTCCAAGAATCCATTAATCAAAGAAACCATTACATCTCTACTTACATTAATTCCATTATTGTATCACGTGAGTTATGTTCAAACATTTATTGCCCAATAATTTTCAGAGAAAAATGTAATAGCTTGGGTGGAGATATCATTAATGTGAAGAGATTTTTGGCATAGGAGTTAATGAAGTGCATGAACTAACCCTCCAACCCCAATTATAATGAACTTTTCCAAATTCCAAAGCTAATGGGTAAATTCCAAATGCCGTAAATGTGATGGCTAGATTACAGCAGCACTCAGTGAATGTCGATTTTAGCTGCAGACTTTTGTATGGATAATATCAGATAAACAAAATCAAGGCATCTTTCCCTTCCCCCAGAACATTCGAAGCTATTTCTTACATACCCATTAATTTTTTAGCAACGGCTTCCATTAAACCTTTATATAAAAGGAAATGTTTATATAAAAAAATTGCTTTCTAAAACAGGCAATAGGTTGTTCCTTTTTTTAACATCTCATGCAGTAAAATAATATCACTACAAAAATAATTCTAACAAGACTTTATAGGTTATTATAAGAGAATTTATCATGTGTTGCCTTTTATCACTGAGCTTGTCAAACCACAGAATTATGAGATAAATGGTAATGGTAGTCATGTAGTATTTGCTTTAGGAAATGTGAGCAGTTGGAAAAAGGCACTGTATTTCTATTTAACACCTTAGGTACAAAGTCTTCAAATGTCAGAGGTTTACTGCAGGTCTGAGGCAGGAAAGTGGGCTGGATAATGAGAAACTTGGATTTAGGAGCAGTCAGTTACTGCATCTTCGAGTTTGACATGACCTCAGGAGTTATCTAGACCAGACAGGTTTTTCCAGTTAGAGAAGAGATGCATCTGGAAGCCGGAGCATCCAATTACCTATCCTTAAGAACAAGTAGGGATCTGATGTGAGGGAGCCCTGCAGGTCAATAGGGAGGAGTTTTTAGTCATTAGCAACAAAAAATCAACAGAATACAGGTTAAGTAACATAGCATATGAAATCCCAATATATAAAACACTGAGCATAGAAATGCTTGGGTTGAAGGGGGTCAGGTGGAGATGTGCCCCATTCATCTGTCCCTACTTCTCAGCTGAGTTTCTTCATAGGAAGTTGTTAGACAGCTCTCCAGGAGATGGCATGGCTTAGGACTTTTCTGATGGCAAAATAAAGAATTTGATCTGAGACTAAACCTCAGTAAAATCATGAAGATGATGTTAACATCACTGTCTCAGACCCAGAGGGACAACATAAGGAGAGACTAGAATCGGGATGGTGGCCATTAGATCTTCCTTTAAACACACAGACAGACACATAGACAGAGGAACAGACACACAAGCACACACTTATCAGTTCCATGGGGAAAGATTCTGTCTGATTGATCCAGCTTAAGTAGGGGCCACCAATTATGATGGACGGGGTGGTGATGGAGGGAGAAGGTAAAGACAGGGGTCATTTAGCAGACACATGACTGACTCTGAGTGGGGTGTCAGTTCCTATAGAAAAAGTGCTGGCCATGCATAGGCATTTATACTGAGATGGGACAGCAACTCAGAGGCCAACTGAGCTGCAGGAAATACAGTGGACCAGGCTGGGCTTGTAAGTTCAGTACTGGGAACTATGACTCCAGGGGTAAGTGTGGCTACTGTGCTGCTTTTACCATCTAGGAATGACACTCTACATGGGGTCCTTTGACCTAGTGATGATAGAAATTAAAAACCCGGCCAAGAACTGTAAGAACGCAGGAAAAGCTGTTAATGGAGAAGGAAGAACAAATGGGGAAAGGACTTCAATTTGAGCAAATGAAGAGCTGAAGGGGGCAAAGTTCTGATGGAGAAAGTTAGCCTGGCCTATTAACAAAGGAAAGAGACCAGTGTGCATTTGGCTGCTAGGGTGGGCTAGGGTCTGAATGGGGCTGGTGAAGTCTTTGCCACTTGAGGGGCAGGCAGTCTGGGTCCCATGAGATGACTGCACCTGCCCAGGGGAGTGACCCTATTATGGGTGATCCGTCTAATGAGGCTCTGCTGGAAATCCAAAACGACCTCAAGTTTCAGGCAATGACTAGGAATTTCTGACTTCCTTGCAAATTCCGAAACTATCTTGCTCTTACCTTGGTGTCCTCTGTCTTAAATAAGGGTAAGATCAGTAAAGTACATTTAGGGGTAATACATCTGGTTTTAGACAGACACTTCATAGGTGATTAACGTGCCTCCATGCAGATCTCAGCAGGAGTCTGAAATAAAGTTTATGGTAATAAAGGAGACGGTAGAAAATGGAGGTAGAGATGCTAACCTTTGTTCTGCATTTAGTTACCCATTGGGCATCTGCAGATCCAGCTTTGAAATCCCTCGCCACCTACAGAAGTCCAGAAGGATTGGTAGTCCCCAGGAGCTCAGGCAGGCCCAGCGATGAAAACCTGAAGCAAGGAGCACGAGAACTCAAGCAATCAGCAACAGAGAGCTTTGGAAACAGGTTCCTGGGCCCTGGCTTGCAGCTAAGTTTGGGTCCAGGCTCCAGGTACTACAGGCAAAAGGCCAGCAGGGCTCCACCTTAGAAGAACTGGAAACCAAGATAATGGCTTTGAAATGAGAAGAAGTCACACAAGTCAGCAGTTCAGCGCTTGCCTAATGGAGCTCTAGGGTTAGCAAAAAGGGGTAACCTGAGCTACTGATGCAGGTGTTCCTAATCCCTGCCTGGTATAGGGCTGCATTCCAAGTGTGGGGACCAGTGGTAAAGTTTTGGGAATGTGGGCTCTGGGAGATGAGAATCAAGAAGATCATTCCAGCTTCCTATTTGCTCTGAGCGATGTCTGTGGAGAGAGTACATCTTAATGTCTCCTGCTTGGCAATAGTGTATCTCTCTTGACTCTTCCTAATATAGAGGATGATCTTCAAGAAGAGAAAACCATCAGGTTCTAGCAACAAATAATGTCTGAACCCAGATAAACAGTCAGGTGTTGAAAATATATGTTCTCTGAAAATGAACTCACACAATGGATGAATCCCTTCTAAGCTGAAACTTTTTTAAAGAGTTCTAAAAAGAGATCTCAGCCAATAATTTCAAGAGTGGCTCATGTTCATCACCTTGTGATTTTTTTCAAGCATAGAAGGAATCATAAATTAAGCCTAGATCTCAACGTGGTACATGTTTTACTCATTTGCTTAATTTGCTAAATATTTTCATGTCACGTGACAGAAGAAGGACATGGAAACATTTAGAAGTAGGACTCAGGGCATTAACTTCAAACACCCACTCCTGATGCTCCTGCCAAGAAATAACAAAATATTTGTCTCTGAGATAGTTAACCTCTCTTCCATACACAATCCACAGCACATTGCTTTGGCAGGCTTCATGTAATTCTGTGTTCTCCACAGAGGATGGTAATCTTTCTGCTTAGGATCTCAGCTTTTCCCACAAAGATGAGAAACACCAGGAACACACACCATTTTCCAACAAATCAGCTTGTCTCGAGACTATTTTTCATCTAATTTAAGGGTAAATGTCAGAGAAGTGTTTCACTCTATTGGAATGAAGAAGCTAAAATTCCAAAGGTAGAGAAGAGATACAGTTGTAACTCTTGGGGCCACAGGATCTTTATCTGAACTAATTCTTTTCCAGACCCTGGGATGCAGGACCCAGAGGAAGAATAGATACCTTTGTGTGTAACCCTAGGGTAACAGGGCTGCACATTTTATTTTGTTTTTCAAATTCCTTTCTCCCCCAAAGGACTCTGGGTATACTACATATGAAACCAACCCCTGCCTTTTCTGACGTATTTTGCCCAAGTTGCAGTTATATACATGTGCCAATCACCAGTAAAAGGTGATTACTTATTCAGTAGAAAGGAGCTTTGAAGAACAGCGGGACACAGTTCCATATAAATGACACATTTTATCTGTGTTTCAAATAATTCATGGAAAATACCGACGTAAAGTGCCAATTATTTTTTCCCCATGAATAGGGTTGGCAGTCTTATTGTATACTTTAAAAGTCACTTACGATTTGCTCATATTTTTTTTTAATTCCCTGGGGAAAAGGATGTATTTTCTTTGCTGTAAAGATTAAAGTTCAATTTGACTTCATATTCTGTGAGAGGGACTCTTGAAGACATCCCATTCTCACATCTTCCCGGATATCATTACAAGCGGTAAGTTTGGTGATTGATGTCTCCTGGGAGAATCTCCAGAGCTGCCTTCTAGTTAAAATAACAAAGTACTCCTCGCCCTCTGGATGCATTCGGGAACCGTCACAGGTGGTCATTGTTTACCATGCTAAAGTGAGCCACTCGGTTTGAGATAGCTCATTTCGGACGCGGGCTGAACGCCATGCCTGAGCGATTCTCCTTCTAGCAAAGCTGCCAACAGACTCATTTTCATTGTTTTATTCGAATGAGAATTAGTTGCTGCCGCATGCAAGCCCAGGACCCTCTATTAGAAAATGGTTCTCCAGGCATTTTTACTGAAGCTTGGTGGCTGCAGAATTTTGGGGAGTGTGGATGATCTCCAATGGACACCCTTTTGTTTCTTACCAAACTATTGTACTTTAGACTCAAGAAGACATGGTGGGGAAAAGAAAAAAGGCAAGGTGGCAACATGTTTTGGCTGCTGTCAGGGGCAGCTGTGTCACTCAGACACCCAGGAAAGGACACAGACTGTGGAAAAACAGTGGCCCATACATTTACATTACTGACAGGGCACACAGTTCTCCACAAACCATCAGCGCTACTGAACCCCTTCCGAAGAGCTCAGAGCAGCTGGAGCACAGGGCATGGTGGCTGCAGTTTCAGTTTTGAGGCTGAAGAAATACAAAAACTGGGATTTGCAAGTCTCTTCTCCCAAAATAAGTCTCTCCGGCACATTTGCACAAGACTATTTGGGACAGTCAGCTAACTGTGCCCTAGACACTTCGCAAATCCAGCTGTGTGTGGCCTAGAATATTGCATCCTTGAGCCTTAGGATATGCACTTTTATGGATTCTCATCCTTTTGGCTAAGATCAAGTGGATATGTGCTCTATAGAGTTGTTCCTGGGCTGAATATCAGGAAGTTGCTGAGGCTGAAATAAGGAGCCTAACCCACCTTTTTGTAGAATAAGTTTTCAGGTTTGCAGATTTGCATCGTGGAAGAAGAATTTTTAGGACGCATTGGTAAGAGGCATGGGAAGGTTTTATGAGACATAGATTTTAGGATGCACTCAAGAGAGTGCAGGTGCTCAGAGAAATGAGACACATTATTTCCTGCAACAGGGAACATTTATGCTTCTCTTGAAGGGATGGGAACCCCAGAAGGTGGCCCATCTCCCAGAAGGGTAGTAGCCCATTCTACAGGTATAGGCTTAGTTTTTTGTTTGTTTGTTTGAATTGGTAATTTAAACTAATTCTTTGGATTCTCTCAATTTATTCCTTTATCTTAGGATCAGTCTCCTGCTGTTTACTTTCTCAAGCCAATTTATGAACTTTCAGTGTTCCTGAGGAATTTTGGGTGTGATGGGTCTGGTGCGGGAGGTGTCTCAATTTAACCTTAGGGAAAGATGACATGAATAACCTCGGGTAACTTCAACTAGGTCTTGGTAGTTGCGGGCTTCTTAATAGTACAATTTTGAGTTATGGTTTCCCCCTCTTCTTTTTATTTTCTCTATTCTTGCTCAGTGTGATCTGGGGAATTCAAGTTCCGAGCACAGTGCCTGAGCACTGCAGAATCAACTCAGCCAGTCCTGGTGTAGAAGGCAGAAT
>RJWT010023749.1:0-16706 GCA_004365215.1 Cuniculus paca | reverse complement strand
TTCTCCCTCTCCTCCTCCTCCTTCTCCTCCTCCTTCTTCTTCGGTATCGGGAGTCAAATTCATGACCTCATGCTTGCCAGGTGGAAACTGTGCGGCTGAGCTGTATCCCTGGCCTCCTGAATTTCTTCTTATTCTTTAGAAAGATTTGCTTGAGAAACAAAGCTTAGAAGGACCCCAACTTATAAGATTCCATATATTTCCAAGGGACTTGGAGGGAGGCAGGGGACACCACAGTAAGGCTCTGCCTTGGTAGAAACTTATACTCATCCAGAAAATGTCCTTGTTAAAAGGTGGGCAGCTCTGATTTCAGCTGATTTTCTTTGCCAGAGGTTTTAGGTCCTTCTAATGAACTAAGATCTTCCAAATGAGGTTCTTGTTGAACTACAGAAAGTGAAGATGAAAATAAGTGCCACATTATTTAAAAGAGAGAAAAACAAGCCTAAAACAGGCAGAACAAATATGTCTGATCAAATAGGATAGTACTCTTTTTGAAAAAATCCAACATTTGTTGATTGCTATATTAAGTGTAAGTGAACAAAATCCTCTGACTAAAACACAAAATTGCTGAACTTCACTTTTAAAAATTCATATAAAAGACAGGCATGAAGGTACACGACTGTGCTCCCAGCTAGTCAGGAGGTTGAGGCAGGAGGATCCCAAGTTTGAGGCCAGCCTAAGCAATTTAGTAAGACTCTGTCTCAAAATAAAAACTTTGAAAGGGCTAGAGACATAGCTCAGCACTAGAAGCACTTGTCTAGTATGTGCACGGCTCTGAGTTCAACTTGGAACAGAGGTTCAAACCTTGGCCATGTGCAGTTAGGTTTCTGCCTCAAAGAAGGCCAGGCTGCCCTGAACTTGCAATCCCCTTGCCTCAGCTTTCTAGAGCCATGCAAAGAAGCTGCTTCTTGTAATATAACTTAGTCCATCCCATTTGGGCTCTGATAATAAAATCCCATGAACTGAGTAGCTTACAGGCAACAGAAATGGATGTTTCACAAATCCGGAGTCTGAAGTTGCAAAATCAATGGCCCATGGTCTGCTGTCTGGTTCATAAATGGTACCATTTTCCTTACTTTTCTCACTGTAGGGGCAAAATACCCAGCACCCAAAATGAAAGGAGGAAAGGTTGATTGTAGCTCACAGTTTGCAGAAGTTTCAGTTCATAGTTGGCTGACTCCAAGGCAGGGTGGCATGGCAGAGGAGCAACAGGTCATGGCTGGCAGAAGGCAGCAAGGTAGCAACCAGCCCAGTAGTGAAGCAGCAAGGTACAACAGCAGCCCTCTTTCTGTCCCTTGTATTTGACTCAGGCTACCCTGTCTCAGGGTGAGTGGCACACCCAGTGTGGACCTTCCCATTTTCCACACTCAGGTCTAAGCCAAACCAAGGAGCGGACTAATTGAGGAATCACACAGCTTATCACGGCATCACACACTGAATTCCAGCCTCACACACTGGGGATTCAGCCACATCTCAAACTCATCCCTCCATGAACACATGACTTTTTGGGGGAACATGTAGGTACCAGCCATTACTGGCACCTTCTCACTCTGTGCTTTTCCACCACTTTGAAAGACCCTCATGGCAGTCAAGAGTGTTTTACCACCTGGCCTCGTCATCTATCAAATGCCACCCCTCTTCATACGCTTCCTCCAGGAAGTTCATATTCTATATCCAAATTTTGGGGAAAGACCTTGACATTCAGCCTATAGCAGAATGGTTGTTGGGAGATGGTCTTTTCTGGGATGTGACCAGAAAGTGAGAATCCCTGGAGAGACCTTAAGAAAAATGTCCAGAGTGGATGCAAGTCTATGAGGACCCAGAGCTGGATAGGTTTAGTTTATATTAAAAGCCTTCCACCTGGGTCGAATCTTTTCACTTCTCTGAACTTGTGTTTTCTCCCTTTACAACTCATCATGAATGCTGGACATGGTGCTGTATGCCTGTAATACCAGCACTCAGGAGTCTGAGGCAGGAGAAATGACTTGAGTTTGAGTTCAGAGCCATTTGGAACTACCTAGAAAGACCCTGTCTCAGAAAAGCAAGAAATCAATCCATCAGGACCCCTCTATTGGGGGCTATGGTAGTCATGGGATGAGATAATGATTGAAAATTCATTTTCTCAAGAGAGACCCTGGTAAGATGTCTGGGAAGCTGGGCATCTTTGGAAAATTTTTTAAGATGAGATCTCCGCAGGAGAGGCAGGGCACTCATGCATCCATCTGCACTTTTGCCACCCCCGATAGATAGTCACATAGGCAGAATTGGCATGGCAGAGAAGTTATCGTATGTGTGGAAGATGCACTGGAAGGTGATATGTGTGAAAAGTGTGAGAGGTGTTGCAGGCACCTAGGCAAGAGATGAGGGTGGGTAGATTAGGATAGCATCAGTGGGATGGAGAAGAAGGGTGTGTCCAGTTAGGATTTGAGCTGGGATTGACCTTGATCCTTGTATCTGAAGGTCTGCTTCAATCTTCAGGCAATAGCAGAGAGATGAACCCCTGCTTTGAGACACTTGAAGAAATTGATGACTTCCTGCAAGACTTCTCTGATCCCTATAAGGAGTATGTGACAGCCCCGTCCACACCCGAGCCACACCTCTGCATGCCTCTGGCAGCTGGTGGTGAAAGCAGTCAGCAGGGCTCAAACCAGAGTGAAGCGATGTCACCCTTGAAGCCCACGGGGATGACTTGTGGATCCTGTGATGTCCCTGGGAGGGTCCTCACCCAGAATTCAGCAACATCTCCTGAGGAAGATCTGGAAAGAATCCTTGAAGAACTCATTGAGATTTTTGACCAGAATGACCAAGAGGCATCCCTTGAACAGATCCATCCTCCCTCAGGCTACCAAGATACCCATGTCATTGGCATCCCAGAGATATCACTCACTGATTGCCTGAAGACATGTGTCACTGAAATCAAGGTGACTGTCATAGAAAGCACAAATGTGTAGAAAAATTAAAGTAAAAGGACAAAACATTGGCTCTATGTAAAGAGTAACCAAAAGAGATAATAGTCACACGTAAGTGTAATACCATATATGTATGTGTGTATGTTTGTATACACTTATATCCATCATGCATGTGTAAGTGTGTATAATTCTATACCACTTTTGCATCTCCTCTCTCTTTTTATACATACATAGCCCAATGTATTACCTATGTGTTTTTGGTAACCTACTGCCTGCCAGTCATAAAAGTACAGCACACAGCATTGTGTACAGTATATAACACTTGATAATACATGGCTATCACTGGTTTACGTCGTCACTGTGCTGTACTTTAATCATTATTGTAGTGTATATAGCTACTTATAAGCCAGAAGCTTAGTATAAAACAGTATGCTATGTTGTAGGGGCAGCAGCATCATACATTTCATATTTTTCTCTTGATTGCATCAGTTTTTCTTCTCAGGCTTAATTTAACTTCATGTTGTTCTGTTCATATCAGCACCAAGAGCAATATATAATTTGTTTCATATTGCCATTCTGGGGATCAAACCCTCATACAGATTTAGTGAGTGCTCTACTTCTGAGCTATACCCCCTGTTCTACTATATCACAGATAGCCATACATTGCATATATAAATGTGAATACACATATGCACACATACAACATAGAACCTAGGGTTATAGCAGGCTATATTATGTGCTCATATAGCAGGCTATATCATGTGTAGGTTTGTATGCCTATATTCTATTATAGTCACATAATGATGAAATCGCCTAACAGTGTATTTCTCAGAGCATATCCCCTTCATTAAGTGATGGATGACTGTATCTTTAACATGACACAAAGACATTATGGTCAAAAGCATTATTAGAGACAAAGAGGGTCTCTTCATAATGAAGAATTTATCAAGAATCCATGAGAATTCTAAATTTGTATGTGTTTAATAAAATGGCCTTAAAATATATAAACCAAAAATTGACAAAACTTCAAAAAAAATTCACATCAAAATGAGATATTTAAACATATGCCTTTAAGTAGCTGAGAGACTATGGAGACCAAAAAAGTCATTAAAAATATAAAATATTTTAATAACAAATTTTTTTCCTTGAAATAGAATAAGTGATTCTCCTGGCTTAGCCAGGCACTAAAGGTATGCCACCATGCCTGGCTCAACATGAATTTTTAAAATGCCCCAATGGACATATGTAGAACAGTACCCAAATGCAGAAAACCTGCATTCTTTCTATGCACACATGGAATGTTTACACAAATTGAACAAAAGTTGAGCCATAAAGCAAGCCTCCATAATCTTTAAATTTTAAGTATACTATCATGCAATGAATATTCTCATATTTTGGAGAATTGAGAAATATAATTCTAATAAGGAATCATAACAAATATTATCTCAAAAAGATAAAATGAAACCGATATCTCAAAATATGTGAGATATCATGAAAGAAGTTATTAGGGAAAAAGATATAATTTTACATACATGAATAGAAAAAGAAGAAAGGCTGGAAACAAATGCATTGGTCATCCATTTCAAGAAGTTATAATAAGAAAAACAAAATGAAACTAAATAATATAGACAGAAAATAATAAAGAAATAAGAATGAATGTGTTACAAAACAAGCATTAACTAAAAGATTGTATTTTTTTAAAAATTGGCAAAATTGACAAACCTCTGATGGAAAAGATAAAAAACAAAAGTGAAAACAAGCATAAATAACCAATATCTGGAATGAAAAAGAGGACATTATAGATTCTGAGACAATAAAAAGAAAATAAGAAGACATTACTTAAAACGTTATGTCCATAAATTTGTTTGGATGAAATACAAAAACTCCTTTAAGAATCATGATATATTCATACAATGGAGTGTCCTACCACAGTAAAATGGAAAAAACACAGTTACAATGGGTGAATCTTAAGTGCATAATATTGAGATCAAAGAGATATTCAAACAAAAACTTATTCAGGGATTGATCCAATGGAGGAACACCATGAAAAAGATCTAGGAAAGGATTATCCCAAAAGACAAAGCAGTGCTTTCTCTTGAAGGTAGAGGGACTCTTACTGGGGAAGAGCACACTGGATCCTAGGAGGCTGTGATATTCTCTTTTCTGGATCTGGATGGTAGTTACATAGGTGCTCATGCTTTTCTACTGGATATAAATGTGGTCATCATGTCACCTTTTTCATTGTCTACTAAGCTTCCTATTTAACTTTCTATTTCCACCATGCTATGAGCTCTACCTCACCACACTTAGCTGACAATTTGGGCTTTTTTCTATATGGATTAGTCAGATATTAAGTATTAATTGAATTAGAGAAAGAGATTGGGTTAATCATGAAGGAAATTAAGAAAAAAAATGTAAGTTAATCTAAAAAGAAATTTTGAATTAGAATTATCCTATGTTGTTAATATATATCCCTTAAGTCTGAATAAAAAAATTAGCTTCTATTTTGCAGCATATGATAATGTTTTGGAATGTTTTTTTCTTTCAAAGTGAAAATATTGGTCATGTAATTGGTAAATTGGCAAATGCGGAGTCAAGATTACAGAAAGGCTCCTGGTAAACACAGAAAGAAAGATGGAGTGAGAAAAAGAAGGTCCAGTCCCAGTTTTATGTCTGATGCTTTGGGGAAAAACTGGGGATTTGGGTGGCAATCCTCCAAGCAGTCATTGGGCAGCCAGATTGGGGGTCTGAAGGCATGTCCTTTGGAAGAAATTCTAGAATTTGTGGTTGAATAAGGTATTTAATGGGAAACAGATTTACCTCCTGTTGTTCCCCACAGCACAGAGATACTCATTTAAGAACAATTGACAGTAGGGTATTTATTATTTGTTTTACAACAATTTTCTTGCAGTCATATGGGTTGATATTTTAAAAACTGACTCTTTCTCCTTCTGAAGTTATGATAGTCTGATTTGAAAAGGCATTGACTGAGTTCGGAGCAGTCCTCAAACACAATTGGAGTCAAATGCTGAGTAGATGGGTTGACAAATGAGGACACTGTTACCAGTTTAATCCCCATATGGGCCAATTAGTTTCACATAGAGAAGAACTCTGTTCCAAAGCCACAGATTGCACCATTAACCCCAGTCAGTCGTCTCCAAATTGAGTGTCATTGATCACAAGAGGCCCAGGTATGAGTGTCGATAGCTCAGTGGAAGCCCATCATCACCTCAGAACAGAGCCGTCCAGTTATCCCATATATCCTTCATCTCAGGCATGGCAGAGAATGTGACAATAGGTTAGGAAAGTCCAATGCTCCTCCATCCCTCTCACTTCCCGCACTTTACCATCTTACTATAAAAAGTGACAATTTACTATTGTATAGCTTCCATTTTTGTATGAAATTTGCAAGTCTTAGAACAAATTGATAAAAGCGTTATTGAAATGCGATATGATGGGCCAGCAATAAAGGATATATGGATTCATTTAATCCATATTTAATGGCTCCCAAAAAAGCCTAACGCTGAACCAAACAGATAAGAAAAACCAAATGCACATTTTAGAGCTCTTGAAACCTCATTACTTCCTGTTAATAAAAATTAGTATCGGAAGTAGAAGTATACTAAATGCGAAATTGGTAACAGACAACACGTGATGCATTTGACTGGCCTAAGACATAAATTTCTCTTCATCTTGTTTTTTCTCAAAACAAACCAAAAGTTTATCATAAATTTTTGCTACGGAAAAACTGCAGAGCCACCCTTAAGTTGGGACTAAGCCTGAAAAATTATTTCGAAGGGTAATTTGGGGTAAAGTGAGGTCAAATTAAAGTAGTTTTAAAATAGGCATTAATAAAAATACTGTCATCCTTACAGTTCCTTCTGCAAGCCTATAATAGGTGTTTTGATATGAGGATTCATTTAGCATACCTATCTTTTAGTAATAAAATGTAATTAAGTTAATGGTAAAACTGATTTCAGCAAAATGCTGCTGCAGTTCTTCTTTGTAACAGCGCCAACACTCTTGGTTCTTTATGAATCTTTTGAATTAAGCCAAAAAATTTGGAGAATAAAGGAACAATGATTTAAATCTAATGACTGGGAGCCTGGGTAGATGCAGTTTGTGAGTCACTCCTTCCCAGGAAAGAACTGCTTTGCGTACAGGACTAGAGTTCATAGACATTTTCTAAATGTTGGAACTGTTACATTTTTCTTTAATTCACACTCTGCATCAGGTTTATTCTTCCCATTCCTTGACACTCTTTACTTGCCATTTCTCACTCTAAAGAGCCTCTCAAACAGTGTTTTCCTTCCCTCCCAAAGGTAGAAAAATACAGTACAAAATTGACAATAGAGAAAAAAACATCAGCTTTGCATTAGTAAATGATGGATTAGAGAAGGTTCACTTGGGCCTGCAGACAAGTGCACTTGCTAACACTTTAGCGTAGAACCAGAAAACGTAGGACACTCCCCAGGAGCAGCCCTCTTGATATAGGAGAACATTCAAAGCACCTTGTTCTCTGAACAGGGTGTGCACTGAAACAGGCTAAGTGCCCAGTTGTTTCCCCACTAATTCCCTCATCAGATCCTGTTGGAATGAAGGAGTAACGAATGGGACAGGGCAGGAGTAGAAGTTGAATCCACAAGGAAACGAGAGGAGAAGAAGAAAGGAAGTTGCTCCCATCCAGAGAGCTGTAGGCCACTGAGGGTGGCATGCTAACACTCCTTCCGATAGTGCTGCCCATGCTTCCAAGGAACTGGTGCACTCGTGTGGTGTTCCTTGTGTTTTCTGAAGGTGGATTTGCAGTGAGACAGACTCTAAGATGGAGATTGATTTGCAGGATATTTGTGGGAAGTGAGGCTAGGATAAATACTGGCAGGGGAGTGAAGGAGGAAGAATTGGGCAGATAGAAAAGTGTGGTGCAATCAACACAACAAAAGCCCTCACCTGATCCCATGGAGCATGGAGGCTAGAAGAGAGGTCACCAATGTAGGGGTATAGATGGGGTTACAGAATCACCCTGCACTCAAGTCAGGGGCTTCTTGGACCATGCATCCCCAGACTCCATAGTCATGGGGAAATGGATGCAATCTGAGATACAGTGGCTTTCTCAATAAAGAGCAGTTCTTGGAAACACAACTTAATAAAGAGGCACCAGTGACCAACATTCCCAGGGGCTGGGGGAGGATTTGCATCAGTTCTGAAAGGTCAGGGTTTCAGATCTGGGCAGTGGGTGCACTGTCCACCAGTATGTTGAAAGAACTCAAATGCAAAACATGTGTCATTTTATGTTCAAGGAACTCAAACTTATGGTTAGGGTTCAGTCTTCATTGTACATGCATCCAGTTAGCATTATCATTTGGCCCTTCCTCCTTCATGCCGTGAAGTGTGGTCACTGTTAAATTTTTCCCTGTGTCTTCTACATGCTTTCTATCTATGCTGGGCCCTAGGATGTGATTACATCTCACTCAACCCATCGGAAGTTGAAAATAATCTCATTAAGTTGAAAGTGCATTTAATAAGCCTACACCTACTGAACATCCAAGCTTAGCAACATGGAACATTGTGGGTGTCAGTCGTTTGCCTGTGTGACTGCATGGCAGATTTGGAGCTGTGGTTTGCTACTACTGCCCAGGGTTGCAAGAGAATATTATACCACATACAGCTCGTCTAAGAAGAGATCAAAATTCAAAACTTGAAGTATGGTTTCTACTACATGTGCATTGCTTTCACACTATCATAAAGTCAAGAAAAATCACAAATCAGGGACTGTCTATATTGTCTTTCTACATGGAATGGGAAACAGAACTTGACTCTTGGTAGGTTTTGATAAGTGTCAGTTCTCTTTATCATTCCACTATACCCTCTTTCTCAGTTTGCTATTTTCTCTTTAACTCAGTTCAATGAAGATTTCAACTGTGTTACTCCACAACATTTTTTACACCCAGAAACCAATATCTTTCTATTTATTTGTAAAATTCAGAAGACATTCATCAAATTTGATCTTTTATGTGACCTCTATGTAGCATTCACACTATTAAACAATGTCTTCCTTTTAAAACTCTCTTCTACCTTGGCTTTTGTAACTCCTTCTGCTTTTCGACTTACCTATTATGACTATTTTTTTTCCTTCTGCTTTTGCCCTCCAGGGTAGGGTGCTTCCCAAGGCTCCGTTCTTGTGTCACAATGCTGCTTTGTGTCACTTACTCCACGCTCTAAAGCAGACCTCTGTTACCAGACCAAGAAGTCCTGTATTGGACTTCCATATTTCCATATCCCCAAATGCCTCTCGTGTTAAACAGTTGATTCTGGTAGAATGTTTAGTCCAATACTTGGCATAGTCTGAGTACTCTATTATGTCAACCATTGTGTTAATTACTGTGTTAGGCAGCTTTCTGTCAATAAAACAAATACCTGAGATGATCCACTTGTAAAGAACAAAGATTTATTTTGGCTCAGAGTTTTAGAGGTCTCAGTCCATGATTTGTTGGCCCTGTTGGTATGGGTGAAGCAGCACATCACAACAGGCCTACCAGGTACAGCCAAGCCATCTGCCTCGTGGCCAGGAAAGGAAAGAGGACAGGGCTATGGTCTACAATCTCCAACGAGTACATGCCCACAGTGACCTAAGGACACATCACTAGGCCCTGCCTCTTAAAGATTCTACCACCTCCCAATAGCACGAGGGGTTGGCGAGCAAGCTCTTAACACTTGGACCTTTGGGGGAACTATAACATCTAAAGTACAGCAACTAGTATGCTTACCTATAAATCCAATGGGCTTACTTCTATTTTAACAAAATGGTTCATCTTCTTCAATTTGGTCAAAATGGGTCATCTATTTTCTCTTCACAATCTTACCTTTTAAAAATCTCCTTCTGCCGGGCATGGTGACACATTCCTGTAATCCCAGCACTCGGGAGGTTAAAGCAAGAGGATCGTTTCAAGTTCGAGACCAGCCTGGGCTACAAAGTGAACCCAAGGCTGGTCTGAACTGCATAATGAGACCCTGTCTCAAAAAGACAAAAAATAAAAAATAAAATAAAAAATAAAAATCTCCTTCTCCAAAATAAGCAATGACAACCATAATGTACACACACACACACACACACTTTATCCTGCGCTGGAAAGAGAGAATTCGGAGTGTCATCATTCTTCATTCCTTCTTTTCATCACCCCTTTGGCCATCAAATGATCACTCAGTCCTCCATCATACTTTATTCTGGAGACTCTTCCTTTTTTCTTCTTTACTGTCTCTGCATTCTTGCAGGGTCTTCTTCCCTCTCATGATTATTCTTCAAGTCCATCTCAAATGTTTTCACATCACTGAAACCTTCCCTGAACTCATTTTCTTGAGGTTTTCTCTCTTGCCTTTTCTATGGCTTGATCTCTGACTTCTGATCTCATTTTAACACTCATCCAAAATGTCATTAACCTCTCTTTAGGTTGACTTATTCCCCTAGTCCATTCTTAATCATTCCCTGTGGTACATTTCCATATCTTTTTATTCAATACTTACTTGTAATACAGTTTCTTATTTATGCTGATCTCCCACATTAATAGAACACCTTGAATAGACTCCATATTATACTCACATCTACTCTCAACCTTTGTGTAGGGTGAGCACATAATTATGGAATTAAGTTGGAGTGAAGATTAGCACATGAACTATATGAGTTGAGGCTTAACAAACTTTATCAGGGGATACAAGGGGATTGAGCAAATATGCAAGTAAATTTTATGAAACCCTGACATGGACTTTGAGAAAAAGACATGATAATTAAGGTGCAAATGCTTTAAGAATAATAAAGGTGGGAGAGTTTGCCTGTTTCTTCACTCTTTCTTAATTGTCCCTTGTGATTTATCTCCTGAAGCTTCTGCTTATAAATTAGAGTTCTAGATGTCAAGTTACTCGAGGGTTTTCTTAGACATTTGGAAGGAGAAAACAGCTATAAGGAAGTAACTTTTCAGAAGAGATGAGAGGTGGGTGATTCTAATGTAGGTCCACATGACCCTTGTTTATTAAACTGTTGTTCTCTGAATCTTGTATACTCAAAGTCCACAACAGCACTCTGGGTGGAATAAGAAAAAGGGTGGTAGTTTAAATGTCAAACTCCAAAAATTTTCTGAATTTTCCGTACCTTGCTATACAACAAAGGAAGGTATGATGACTAATCTTGGTTGTTAAGTTGATTTGACTGGAGGACACCTGGAGAGGTGATTGGATTGTGAGGGTGCCAGACTCTTGAGGGGTGAATCAATGAATGGCTAACAGGAGGTGGGGACTAGCTGGAGGGAAGGGGATGGAGGTGGGGTTGCTTTTGAAAGGTAGGACTTTTTCCTTTTGGGATTCATTCCCTTTCACTGGTTCCTGGCTATCAGGAGGTGAGCAGCTTTCCTCTACCATGCCCTTCCACTATGATGTTCCTGCTTTGGAGCTAACGGGCCAAGGAATGAAACCTCTGGAACTGTGAGTCAAAATAAACCTCTCTGCTCCTTTAAGTTATGTATGTCAGGTATTTTCTTCTAGAAATGGAAACATGACTAATACAGATGGCAACTCCTCTTTGGAAATCAAGGTAGTCTTACATTGTTTTAAAAGGAAGTCATCTGCTATGATTCATGCCTGTTGTGCCCTTCAATTTAACCTTTGTCCAGTGGCCAGCTCTCTGACAAATTGTACTTCTGTATTTTTGTTCTTGACTTTGTAGAATCCATATCATGAGATCTTCAGTGATAAACTTTCATTGTGTTCAACTTTAAATTTTTAAAGGAAAAACATTTGAGGCATTCATCAGGGGCAGGAGTCTCTAACAATATTTAATAACATTAATGTAGGTAATAATGTTTGAAAAAGGCAAATTTGTTGGCACATATTTGTCAAACAGAATTACAAACAAATGTAGAGAAGATACTATTTTAATTAATTTTGTTGCTTGAACACCTGTTAATCTAAATATATTTTATTCAGTAATAGCTGATAATTTCTGAGCACATGTGAGCACACATCCAAATAAGAAACAGAGAAAACACTTATGCCACAGAGAGAATACGCTTTTTAACAGGATTTAAAGTTGACATTTTAAGTGAGATCCCAAGATGTTATTAAAAAATTACGAAATCTCTAGTTAGGTGACTCTTATGAAGTAAATAGTTCAAAACTGAGTCTAGAACTCAAACATTCTCATCTCTTGTAAGGTACAAAACAGGGAAAATTCAAAGGAGATTTGTGAAGGGATTAGGAGAAAGAGGTGGAAGATACTTGTTCAGCTTACAGCAGGAGACTTCTGTGAGCTTCCATTGCATCATGAACAGCTTGAAATGTGTTCCCTGCAATGGGGGGATTCTGTGGAATGAGGTGTAATTTTCATTTAGGAAACTGGAAAGCAGGCTGCCCAACTGCTTCTGTGCAGAACTAAGAGGCAGAGAATGACCTGTGGGGCGAAGGTTGTTTGAGTGTTTCCTGTAGCCATGGGAAAGAAAGAACTGGCCTAGAGGCATCTTGAATGCACCTAGGACCTTCTGCAGAGGTAGGGTGGTGTGTGTGAGAAAGAATTCTAGCAGAGGAAAACAGAAGCTGAGGGGGTAATAAGGAATAGCGGGCTGAAAGAAAAGGTGCATCACCCATGTCATAGGGATTGAAGGCAGAGAAGCCAGGAGCAACCCTCTTAAGAACCCCTGGACAACCAACCTTAATTAAGTACATCCTAGCAGCTTCAGGGACCTGCAGTATACAGGGTCCTGCCCTTGGTTTAATGCTCTATTGTCACCATCTGGAAAGTCTTAATTCTTCTCCAGTGAGGAGCCTGCAATTACCATTTTGCACTAGGCCATACACATCAGGTAGCTGGTCCCTCATGCCAGGCTGAATCAGGGCAAAGCTGGCTAACAATGGTGCCAGCTGGGTAAGAACTGTTTTGTCCTTTATCCAGAGACTAACAGGGTGGAGGAGGGAAACAAGATGGAGAAATAGAGAAGGGGAGCCAGCCTGTTCTCCCATCTAAGGCTTTTTGCCTAAAGAAGGATTGAACTCTAAAGCAAATTCAGTATTTTGATTAAAATGTCATTACTGAATCCACATAGTAGTTTTATCTGAAGGACCGTAGTTTTATCTGAAGGTCAACAGAAAAATTCTGAGACTTTCTCTCGCTAAAAAAAGCAAACCAGTATTGTTTAATGAAATGGCACAGAATCAACAACTGAAAGACTTCGTCACAGATTTAGAAGAAGATCAAGTGTGGATTTGAAACTTTCCAGGTGATTTTATAAGTACTTTCCTTAATAGAAGAAACTGTGTTGTTAAATAGATGGGGAAACTTTCTGGAACAGGATTGTATTTACCTAAGATAACTGAAGAAAGAGTTTAGGTAATTACCCAGGTGAAGGTTGGAAATTTACTGTTATTATTTCACTGTTAGCTATTGTATTGGAAAGTTTAGTTCCTACAGAACAGACTCTGAAACAACTAAAAATGCACATAACCTCAGGAAGATAAAATTATATACTAAAATGAAGCTCTGAGATTAAAATATGTATGTGTTAGTTTTATTGCACACCATGATTCTGCTGCTCAACTGGGAACAATAATGATGTATGCTTGTTGCTTTGGCATTAGAACATGAATTCTAGCTTGAAGCTCTATAAGCAGTTAATTGTGGTCAGTAACTTTCTGTGGCCTAAGTGTCCTGACATATAAAACATAATACCTACAGACTGCTTAAGCGCTCAACAGATTTAACTGTCTGAGAGAGAGAGAATGAAAAAGTTTTTTCATTCATACTCTAGTTATGTAGCAGGAAAAACAAACTGACAATGAAGTAAGAGGGAAGTTTCCACTGTGCTTTAAGTAGTCCAATTTCATGACATAATCTGGTCCTTAGGAAGGCTTGTATGTTCTGAAATAGGAACTTGGCCTATGCTATAAGAAAGACATCCATGTAAAAGAGAAAAAGACAATTGGTATTGATAGCTATTGCAGTAGAGTTTCCTTTATTTTAGTCAGCTTGTGCTGCTGTAGTAAAAATCCCACACATTGGATGGCTTTTCAATAGGAGTTTACTTCTCAAAGTCCTGGAGGCTAGATGTTCAGGGTCCAGTCCTCTGCTCACCCAGTGTTTGGTGAAGGCTTGCCTTCTGGTTTGCACACAGTCATCCTCTTGTATATTCCCATGATGGAGAGCAGAGAAAGGGGATCCAAGTTCTTCCATCTTTTCTTTTTAGGGCACTAATCCTCTTCTTGAGGACTCCACCCTCATGATCTAAGCATTTCCCAAAGGCTTCACTTCTAGTACCTTCACAATGGAGATTGGGATTCCACATTTGAATGTTGGGGGAACACAAGCATTCTGTCCATAGTATATTACTTTGGTCTCTATTTAAGTTATGCCTTTTGGGAAATTTCTCTGTTTATCATCTTTTCACTATATTACAGCTGTAGAAGTTATATAGTTATTTCAGAAACCAATTGTGGCAGAGCTTGCCTTGCTGTTTCCCAAATTTTTTTCTTTTTCTTCCTGAACTGAACCCATTTTGTGGCCTGCCTCATAGTTTGATGGCTCGAGAGAGTTCTTCCTAGGGGTATGTGAATGGAAGTGATATTCATAAAACCTTCCTTAAACCATCCTCCATGCCTTTCCCTTCTGCCCACTTCATGTGATTGCAAGTTGAACACATCAGCGCTCCCAAATGGAAGAAACTTGGGCCTAAATATTAATGCTCAGTGGAGACTTTCTGTCATTCATGACTTTAGCAGGATGAGAAATATACTTCTATAGGTTTATGGTCATATAGATTTTGTGTTTGTTTTTTTATAGCAGCTTTATTATAGAAATCTATGAAAGTATTATAGAAGAAACATAAGTAAAAGTGTATAATCTTTCAAACACACAAAGCCAATTCTAGTTTATAAAATAGTTTTAGAGCCAGTTGTGCCGCACACCTGTAATTCCAGCATTTGGGAGGCTGACGCAGGAGGATTGCTGTGAGTTCGAGACCAGCTATGAGTACGTTTGTTTGAAACAAATGAAATTTCATTGATAAGAGATATCTAGTAAATCATTAATCCAGAATACCACAACATTCTCTCAAGAGTAAAATATTTTGAAAAGTTTGGCATTCTTTAGTGCTGGTGTTTTGACACTGTTTTCTTAAAAATAAAATTGTGTCGTGTTACAACTGAATAAAAATTTGACCCACTTTTGGGTTTTACAGCAAGGAAGCTGCAACCACATCATTTTTCAAGTAGAGATTGTCAGCAGTCTGATAATTATGGGAATTGTGTATCGTTTATATGTAGACAATAGAATTATGAATAGTCTATGAGTTTTGTTTATTTTTATGGTATTGGGGGTTGAACCCAGCGTCTTCTTCCTGAGCCACATCTCCAGTTCTATTTTTTATTCTGAGGCAAGGTTTCCCTAGCTCCCTAAATTGCCCATGATGGGTTAGAACTTGTGACTTCCCTGTCTCAGTCTTCCGGAATTCTGGGATTATAGATGTGCACCACCATGTTTATTGATCAGTTTATTGCCCGTTGGGAAATACGAAAAAAGGGGAAAGTAGCGTTGGAAGTCTTAGAGATGGGTTGTGTACCTTTATTTTTATATCCCCAGCCCAACTGGGTATGCTCAAAAGGCAAATTTTGTCTAGACTGGTCAGGCAAAAGAAATTTCACTTATAAATGGAAAAAACTAAATGAAAACGAAAGACACCTTTTCTTTCTTACTCCTGTCCATGACCCCAACAGATGTGCATTTCCCAAGAGAAAAGATCTGGTCATAGGTGTAAAACTCACTGTACAAATATTAGGGGAAGGGGGGACCTGCAGAAGCAGAGAAGGAAATGCTTGTCAGGAGAAACTCTTCTACAGAGAAACCAATGGCGTCCACGCGAATCTTGCAATGGGAGAAAACAACAGGTACCTCAACAAGGCTAGAGCCACAGGCGGACTAATATGGGTACAGCTAGGTGTCCCAGCAGAGACAAAACAAGGTTTTAAAAAACAAACACTTCCTTTAAAACTTTATGGTGGAGTGTGATATATGGTAAGATAGGGGGTTTTGGAAAAACAGTGTCTCCAGTGCGCATATTCTCAGGAGCCATGAACTTCCAAAGAAAGACATGGTGTCTTGCTAGTGAATGCAGTAACATCATGGCTTCTCCAAAGTCCAGGAAAATATCCCTGAAACGGGTGTGACTTTAGAGTGGATTACGATCCCACTGCAACCTGCGTCTCACGGGAGGTGCACTGGCCCCTCTCGCAGCGCGCACGCGTCTCCCGGGACGCTCAGGCGCCGTTCTGGGTCGCCCCGCAGACCCCGAGCCCCTCTCCCCCAGGTGCGGGGGGTGGGGCCGGGCCCCGCCCACCCCGGGCTCCAGGTGCGGCGCGGCGCCGAGGGGCCGCAGAGACGCCCGCGAGGCTGCGCGCGCTCCCGCCTGCAGCCCGGGCCGGGGGCGCGCGATAGGCGCCGCCGCGAGGGAGCCCCTGCCGTCCGGCCTCGGGCGGCCGCGGAGCAGCCCTTAACTTCCCGCCCGGGAACGGCGGCCCCGCTCCCGGCCCTGGCTGGCTGGGGGGATGTTCTCGCGAGAGGAGAGGGGGCGCGGGACGCTGCGGGTTCGGGGGGCGCGGGGAAGCCCGAGGACAAGGGCCCGAGCGCGAGGGCAGCCGAGGCGGCGGCAGGACGGGGACGCGGGGAAGCCGCTCCCGCCAGTCGCCGAGAGCCAGCCCCTGACGTCAGGAGTTTTCCTTAAAGTCAACAACAAGCCCCGCGGCGGCGGCGGCGGCGGCGAGCTCGGAGCGGCG
>RJWT010023748.1:0-16704 GCA_004365215.1 Cuniculus paca | reverse complement strand
AAATTATATCTGTAAATAAGGTCCTGATGTCATTTGTCTTGACACCTGCTTCTTCACTCACATTTTTAATTCTTAAATTATGCATCTTTGAGTTGTCCACCAGCTGTTGAATTGTTACTTCCTGAGACCTTGTTATTTTTAAGAGATCTTTCCTTTCATGATCATAGGCTGCAAACCTGTCTTCAAGCTTTGAAAGTCTGTCTTTAGTTTCCTTCATGTGAACTTGCCAGCTTTCTAATGAATTTTTAGTTTTCTGAATATCTCTTTGAATCTGTTTCATACATTCTAAGTCTCTTTTATGCTGTCCATTCATGGTTTCCCTCATTTTCCTATGCTTCTCTATTTTTTTATCTGTGTCTTCTTTAGAGATGCTTAGTATTTCTTTTATTATGGTTTTCATTTCTTGTTTTACCTGGGATAGAATTTCTGTTCTAATTTCTCTTACAGCTTCATGAAGTTGTTTCTTCACTTCAGCTGACATCACTTCAGACATTTCAGGTGTGCAATTCTTGATTTTCATGTTTTCCTCTTGTGAAATTGTGCTGCTTGGGTTGAATGCCAGAGATTGCCCTCTCCCTCTTCATCCTGGCATATTCCTGATTTCTTCCACACACCTGAATAGTGTGGTCCCAGGCACCCCAGCACTGGCCACAACTTCTCCGAAGGTAGCCTGTTTGTCTTTTCTATTCGGTGCTGGCTACATACATCCAACGTTGGGTGCTTGTGTCTCTTCACTGAGCTGGGCACCAAGCCACCCGGGGTTTGCACAGGAGCAGACCTGGTCAGGCCCTGTTAATCTAAGCTGTTTAGGAACCTGCAAGGTTGCCTGAAATGCACAAAGGAGCAGATCTCGGTCCAATCAGCTTCTGTGGGTCTGCCCACAACCTGGAGCTCCAGAATGACTGGTTTTTCTGGCCTCAGTCCAAGCAACTTCCACAGGTCCGCCCACAACCTGGTGCTGCTGCCAGAAGTGGTAAGCAGTCTTGGCCCCAGGTGTAACCTACCCTCCTCCAAGATGGAGCCCAGCCAATCACTCTCTCCTGTGGGGGTTGCAGGGGATGGAATTCCAAGCACTCCCCATCAGCCAGCACTTATCTCCACATCCACCACTCTCCTTCACCCACGCACCTCTCCGCAGAGACCTCTGGGGTCGACTGCAGCTGCGACTGTGACCACAACCGCAACCATGTGTCTCCAGGCTCAGCAGCTTTTCTGGCAGGGTGAATCCGGCTGCAGGCTAAGGCGCTGCCAGCCATGACCTTCTTCTTCATTTAAATTCTTTTTATTTTTTTTGTGGGCTTCAATTCATATTTTAGATTCTTCCTTGGTCCAGGGGACCCACTTCCTTCCTTCTTGTCCTGTCCATGATGTTGTATTCCAGCATCTGAACTGTCTCTCAGCGAGACTGTTTACTCTGCTGCTTATTGTTCCACCATCTTTAGCTCCTCCTACTTTAGGGCTATTTAAATGAATCTATCCTTTTTTTTCCTGATACTGTTCAATTTCTATAAACATATTTCTATAAACATGCAAAGACTGTTTTATCTGACCTGCAAGTATAAATAAGGTAGTCTATCACTTTTGATTAATTTTACTCAGTGGTATAACCACAGTAATGTATCAGGGGAAAGTATAATGTATCTATGCATTAAACATTCATTGACTGCTGTCTCTGAGCCAGACATAGGCTATAAGGATATGAAGGACATTTCCCTGCCCTGCAGAAGTTCACAGCCTCGTGGACAAAGATAGACATATTTAGAATTCACTGCTGCATGATATAAAAAGTATGACTACTGAGGAAGCATAAAGCCTATGTCTGACTCAGACTTCACACAAGGACTTTTTTATTCACAGTTGCTCAGATAACACTTTTTTTATGAGTTTCATGGCAAGTACTTTTAAAAAGATAAGTAGCTTTAGATATATGATCTGTGATCATTGAGTTAATCCTTTAATTAATTTCATCTTACCAAGCTGAAAAGTCCCTTTAAATGGTCACTTGGTCCTTCCTAGAACCTTCTTTTATGTTGCTATGGAAACTGACCGAGCTAATAGAAACTGCAGAGGACTTCTGCAGATTGGTGAGATCCTCTGGTTAGGTTTGGACCTGGATGTCAGCTCTAACATGTATTAATGTTATGATCCAAAGTAAAGTTATTTGATCTTTACTCCTACTAGCTTCCTCAAAAGGGACAGTAGAGTTCACTTAGTCAAAGTCCAAAAGTGGGACTATTGGAAACAATTGCTATTCAAAATTCATGGGAGAACTGTAGAGGTTTATGGCACTTTTTTTAATCACATAATTTTTTACTGTCAATGTAGCTTTATAATATTCACTTTCAAGTGACTTCAGCATTTTTGTGTTATTGTGCCAATAATACTGATAATATGCCTTAGGCCATTAGAAATGAGATAAACTCTTATAAGGAAACTCTCAAAATGCCTTCCAGCTTTGTGATTTTAGATTCTTCTCTAACATAACATGTATAGGCTTATACTTTTATATTTTTGGTGTGGTCTATGTAAATTTGGTAGAAATTATATTAGAATTAACATAAGATTAGTTGAAATTCTATGCCTGAAATTTAGTTTTTTTAGGTTTCAAACTTGGTAATTAAAAAAAATTCAATTATTTAGATGCTTATTAAGCTTATTGTATTGGGTAAATTCAGTGAAAGGCTGTGTGAATTGTATTATAATTCTACTTTGAAAGTGCATTGAAAATTAAAGTAGCTTCTATATTCTGTACACTTCTGCACCAAGTGGGAATTTAATATAGAAACTTTGGCAGTGATCTTGCAAACTGGCTTCTAATTAAAGTTAGTACTCATTAATCTTTGTTCTAATTGAGCTTTTGATTATTGACATGTAGTAGCATGAAAAGATGTATTTGTTACCTGTTTTCTGTATTTTAGGAATATAAAAGTTGTCCATACCTTCATGGCTTCCTCTTAAAATGCTCTTCTTGCTTGGCAGTTACTCAAAGTAACACCAAGTGTAGTACGCAACTTAGTGCAGAGATTCCTGGTGGATGGCTTTTCTTCTAGGCACCAATTTTGAGACGGGGTCCTTCAGTCTCTTGGCTCTGCCATTCCCTAGGGCCTCAGAGTCCTCTGCATTCGGTTAGTGGAGTGAGACTAGAGGAGGCACTCTGGCTTCTTAAAGACTCCTGACTAACAAGAGAGACACACCAGCTCAGTCCCCTTTCCCTGGCAGGAACAGATCCCATGTGCAGATAAAGATGCAGGGGAGTTTGGAAATGTAGTCTAGACCTGGGCAGTGGTCTCCTAGAAAACTCTACAATATGGCACCGAAAACATGAATGTTTGTTGAACACATCAAAGGGACTGTGATAAAGTACAAATACACCCACTATACAAGCCAGCGTGATTGTTTATTAGTACCTAATGCTCCAGGGCATAGACAGCACTGTTGGTAGGACTTTGTTTTTCTTTATTCTGTATTTTTTGTCTTATTGTGATCAAAAACAAGATCAGTTTTTAAGAACTACCCACTACTGTATTCTGTGATTATAGAGCTGTTTCTTCTTTTTTTGAAAAAATGATTTTATCAGCTCTGGACCTGGGACGTCTTAGCTTTATAAAATAATTAACAGCAGTCTAGGTCTGTGTGTGTTATTGGAAAAAATAATTAATATTTTCTACATTTTTCACAGGAACTTTACAGCATTCATCTTTTACAAGTCTTGGGACAGCAGTTTTTCCAACATTATGTACAATGTATTTATAACTTTATATTCTTATTTGATGTTTGAAACTTAGAGATTTTTAGTTAATACAACTTTAAGATTTCAAAAGCCATCTAGTGTATTTTTATAGAAAGTTCCATAAATGTGTAATAAAAATCAAATTTGTCCTCTACACTGTAAAGATTTAAATGAGATCCTGATAATATTTAATCAAAGCTTTATTGGATTTCCAAGACCTCATTAGAAAATATTCGAAAATTTCCGTGGTATATTCCAAGTTCATTAATTGTTTTGATTTAGGGGCATATTTCTAAAATTATGTAAGAGGAAACTCCTGTATCAGTGGCAATAAAAAGCCTATAATTTTTTCTTACATATTTTTGACGTGGATATTTTACGTTACTCATCTGTATGTGTTCTCATAACCAGCGCTGGGACAAGAGTACATGATGCTCATATATTATGGTAACTTTGTAAATAATTTTATTGACATAGTTCACTCTGTGTGTGTGTGTGTGTGTGTGTGTGTGTGTGTGTGTTTTACCTTCTAATTTATTGATTTAAAAATGGGGATTATTTTTAAGTATAAATCTTTTGTGCTCATTTCTATTTAAAACCAGTTGCAAAATCACCCAGCAATTCAAAGTTACTGGTGCCTGAAACAAATGTATTAGCATATATTTACTTATCTTTGTTCCCTGGTGTACATTAATATTATACACATAAAATTATTCCCCCCTCCCACAGCAAAAAAAAGTTGGAAGTTAATAACTTTGGCTCATTATTATCCAGCTTTATCTTAAGCATAATAAAATAGTACACGCAACTCCTGTTAAACTCAGTGATACGTAAATAGTACCATCCACAATGGAAGATTAACAAAAGAACCTCTTTCATCATCTTAGACTGTTATAAGAATGAATTTCTGCAAAACTAGTGCACTTTTTTGTCTTTAAACCACTTTTTGCTTATCAGGCTGTCCTAAATTTTTATTTTGAAAGAAAGCATTTTGCTTTCTCTTTTGAAGGAAAGCATTTTGCTCCTCTAGCTAGGAGGTAAGAAACATAAGGAGAGTAATTATAATGGGATTTTTAAAATTCACTTACATTTTTTTGCCAATAAAATAAAGCATGTTCTCTTAAGTTTTTTCATAAGCTCTAAAATATGTCTTTCAATTTACTAATATTATTTTTAAAAACACACAACACACTCATCTCCCCAGATTGAATAATATTGTTTTCCAACAACAGATTTGGCAACCAGTCAGAGACAAATAGTATTATGCTTTTCCGATTTTCAAACATATCTGAACTGCTGTTGATTGCTCTCCAAATCAGGTCAAATGCCCTGTCTCTGCAGGAACATTTGCCAGAGGTACTGCATGTTCGAATGAATGACTTTCATGTTTCATAGTCAGCTTCATTTATTTTCCAGACCTCTAAATTTTTCATTCAACACAGCAATGTCTCCCTTTAGAAACCATGGAATCTTTATTAATTAAACAGTCAACAGAACTGATTTATTCTCCCTTCTCAGCAGAATTACCAAGCACACAAATCAGAGAGGAAATATTTCTAATACTAGAATGTTCTTCAAGCCAGTAAATCTGGGATTATCTCATCGTGCTGATTATGTCAAAGCTCTTTAGCTGTAGTGTTCACCAAGACATCAAACTGAATGGTATACTCACAGTTGACCCCATTCCGACGTCATAGGCCAAATGCCAAATTTTTCTTAAAATAATCAGAAAGCCCTACTTATGAGTAAAATTAGCTATGATCATTTATTGAACAGCTACTGCTTGCCAGGGACTGTCTGATGTTCAGTAGCCCTTCCTCATTGATGCTGGATGTTTTTACTGAAGACCCAAGTGTGAAATGTATTCTTAAACCACAGAAAATACCTTGCTGTTGCTTCAGTTTCATTTTTCTAGTCAGTGGCTGCTGTAATTGCATGTTTGATGCTTAGACCTGTGTGTGTGTGTGTGTGTGTGTGTGTGTGTGTGTGTGTGTGTTTAAAGGTTATACAGAAAAATATAGTAAACATAAGATGACTCATATTTTATGGTATTTTGGCTGTGTTTGGAGTAAGATCTGGTGAGGATGACTTTCTGGTTGTTCTTTATAAATTCATCGTTTAGATTCTGTAATTACTTTTTTTCTTACACATTTTGCTTCTTGTTTTAAATTATCTTTTTAATGAACTGCCCATATATGGGCTGTTAGAATTTTCAAGCAGTAAATAGTATTCGTTAAATATCAAATAGAAAACGTGTACCCGATAACTGTTCCTGAATTCCTTCCTTCTCCTCTTTTCCAGTGAGGGAACATGATAGGAGAGAGATTTAAAATAACGGAAATTACAGTCTCTTCTTTGGACCAACATATTGCAGATGTGTGGTAAACATTAAAGATATGGGCACCGAGATTTTAAAATAAGCCGAGCAGTCTCACCAAGCTTTTCCCCCTCAAATGTGTACTTTGCATGGGATGACGTGTCCTCATTTCACCTTGCAGAGACCTTGCAGCCCTCTTCCATTACACTCCTTAGTATTTCTTTAAAACCACTTTCCATGTAGGCAGCTTTCCAGCTTCATGAAGGCCTTGAAATGAAATTAACCTGTGTTGGTTCAAATGCTTTAGTAATTTTACCCTTCATAATAAAAAAAATTCCTCTAAACCATCTTAAAAAGAGAACAGCAATATGGATTATTGTCAAGAGAATAATGATCCTTTGTACCACTTACCACATTCTGAGGTTTTGAAACAATGGAGGCGTCTGGTCCTTGTCATCTGGACCTTGGTTCTTAAACAACTTGAACTGTATTGCTAGGTGTTGCTAATCTTCCTCTGTGGAAAGATGCATTTTTAAGATTTAAATAAAGGAGCTGAATGATTTGTTTATAGGGATCTCAACAAATTTCAGAGTTTAGAATTGAAAGCAAACCAAATCAGTAATGGCTATGGAACTGTCTCTTTTCCCTAATTCTGACCTTTTTCACTTACTGTCATCAATAGCCAATGAAGTGAGTACATTTAAAAAAAAAAAAACTTTTGGTACTCAGAATTGAACTCAGAGCCTTGTTACTGAGCTGCATCCCCAGGCCTCCTTGTTTTTATTTTATATTTTGGTACAGGATCTTAGTAAGTCACTAAATTGCCCAGGCTGAACTTGAACTTACTATGCTCCTCCTGCCTCAGCCTCCCAGAGTGCTAGGGTTACAGGTGTATGCCATCACACTAAATTTAAGTGAGTAGATTTTCATGATAACTTCCAAATTACATTGTATGGAACTCTAGCCCCATGAGTACTAACAGAGGCATGTTATTTTGAGTAATACTGCATTCTCTTGGAGATTCATAGAGCACATTAGCATACTAAAGGTTCTGGGAAATCCTGCAGTGTACAAAAAAAAAACCCCTATTTGACTCTATTTAACCTAGTGACTCTGAAATTGATTTGACTCTAGGCTTCTGTTCTACACATACATTTGTTATTAAGAATGCTTGGACCTCACTTTGGAAAATACTTCTTTGTAATGTAGAAGATACATTCAGTTCCACAACCTCATTGGCTCTTCTTTGATGCTGGCCTTTGAGTACAATTGATTTAAGACACAGTGCTGCTCCTCTGAGTTTTGTAGGATAGAGAATGGAGAAAGTTATCTAGTGTGGGAGAGAGCAGTGGGGTAAACCGGGGCTGGAAAGAATTTCAAAGGAGAAGAAACAAATCTTTATCCCAGAAGCTGTTGACCCAACTCTGAGGAACTGTGCAAATGGTGGTTAATATGGAAGATTATCCAGGTGGAGTCTGAGAGTAAGAGAAGTTCTGAAAAACGACATCCACCAGGCGGAAGTGTGGCTTTGCAGTGTTGTTTTATTATCCCCTAAACGTGCCCAGTATCTGCCGCACCTCCTTCCTTCTCTCTAGTTGTGTCCTTCAGATGCTTTTTAGAATGCCAATCGTTTATACTGAGAATATGTCCAGCATCATAAACTCAGACAAGAAACATAATTTCTAGCCAGGAGGACTGTCATCTATAGTTAAAAAAAATTCCTAAAAATAAGCAGACAAAAAGAATACACTACAATAAGAGACAAGATCATGGGCACAGATTGGAGGGATCTTGAGGAGATCTGGTTCTTTAGAATTAGGATGCGTTTACTCCTCAGGAAGGGGGATTGTGCCAGAGAAGAAAGCGTTATTGAAGCAAATTTTAAAAACAAGAGGTTTAGTACGTATGTACCTGACCCAAAAGTCATGGTTGGACTTGGACCTTTAGCAGGTAAGTGACAGCACGTGATCCATCATTTAGGAAGATCTCTAGGCTAGAATTAAAAATTAATTAGAAAAGGCATAGAACTGAGGTAGAGAGAAACTACTCCAATGACTCAGGTATTGCCTGGGAAAAGGAAAAGCGGAAACAGATTCCAGAAGTGTTATACCTCAACAATCATAGGACTCGATGACTGACAATATCAGGTAAGGAAAAAAGAGGAATGAAAGGTAGTACATTCACCTGCATTCATTGTTACCAAAGGAGAAAGAAGAGAATGGATTTCTTTGAGCCCTAAAACATGTCTTAAGACTTACTAGTACTGCTAGATCCTGTTCTAACCACAATAGGGAAGTCAGTGTCACCAGGATTGGTACTTGCATGGATGGGTAGAAAGGCGACCTTTCAGGTTCTAATGGGCATCTTTGTTCTTAAGTCACGTAACACAGACTACATCGTGGATGCACCCCGTCATGAGCGTCCTGCACCTGTCTTGCTCAGAGGAGAATGAAGAGGACTGCCCTAGAGAACTTTCTGACCAGAAGAGTTGATGACTTTCTGTCAGAAGCAGAGACACAAGACATCCAACCTTAAGACCCAGCTGTCTCGAGGAGGAGAGAAGCATGTACTATTTGTTGGAGAGTGAAATGAAGACTGGATTGAGATTGTTTTGTGGGACTTCTTTATATTACTGTATACAATTAAAAGGTTAGTTGCCACTACAATAGTTCTTTAAGAATAATTTAGTCATACTTTTTGAAATTACTTATAGATTTTATCATATGAATACTTTTTATACACAATTAGATATTTGTAATGTTGTAGCTAGTTTATTATTTTATATCAGAGAGGATGGTTTTTATAGCTAAGATTTATATTGAAACATGAACATAGTAAAACACTTCATTTATTTGGAAATTCACTACTCTTTATGTATATCTTAGGAAAGTGATCTTAGCAAACATTTTAGGGTTTAAGGATTATATTTAGACATCTATCTCATGGGTTACTGAATACAATTTACATCTTTATGGGATTTTCCAATTTACAAAATGTTTTTCAGACCTTATCTTATTTAAACCACATGACATGCTTATTAGGTTCATCTAGTTGATATTGTTGTTGTTTTTTCAATTAGGGAACTAGCAATTCAGAGAGCTTAAGCAGCCTGTATCAGAGTTGAGACTCACACCTGCCTTCTCATTCCATACCCAGTTTCTTTCCCTTGCACCCTGCTGTCCCCCCAGAGGGAGCCCACAGCCCAACACGCAGGGCACCATGGTTCTGTTGACACAGCTGACTCCACAGCTGTGCATTCCACAAAGATCTAGAAAGCACCTCAGCAGTCAAACAGAGCCCCTGCATACCCCCATTGTTCTCTTCCTATCACTCTCTCCCCTTTCCGTCCCTGGCACTTACCAGGTAGGGCATTGCTTTGTAATACTGTTCCAATAGCTTTCTTCTAGCAGTTTGTGTTTCCCTAGACAAGAGGATGCCTTAACAATGAGTTATTGGCTGGGGCAAGGTTAACTAGACCTAGCTCCCAAGTATCCTACTCTACTGAATTTCCTATGACACTTAAGATATATGGTGAGTACCTGTAGATACTGTATTCAATCATAACCTCCCTGAGTCCATTCAGGATTTATGATACCTATCCTGAGGAATATTACAAAGTTAAATCACAAGCACAGAACAATTGCAGAATGGCTGGAGAAGACCCGTGCTTCTCCTGATGCCTGTTTGGATATTAGGAAGTTTCAGGAAGACACCAGTTTTGAGGGCAGCCCCCAAGGGAGCTGTTGTGTTATAGCCCCCAGGTAATGACTCTGAAACACAAGGAGTTATTTTTGTAAGTTCACACTGTAATTGTGGAAGTGCAACCTTTTTGTTGTTTCCAAATTCATGAAATTCTGTCTACTACCTGGAGTGTTTTCTACTTTGCTTCTCTTGAGGGAACAAAGAAGATACTCAGGTCATGAGCTTAAAGCCCTGAGGTATGAAGTCCACTAACATCGTATGTCCTCACTGCTCCCTGTACCTCTTTCCTCCCTATTTCAAATACCTAAAAGTTCTATAAAAGTCATAATGATATTTATTGAGCATTTTTGCCGTACACTGTGATAAAGCAATTTCCCTAAATTACTATCTTCTTACACCCACTAGATAAGGCAGAAACTGTAATTATCCCCTTTTTGAAAAGGAGCAGCTTAGGTTTAGAGAGACATGATGATCTTTGCATGATAGTCACACAGCACATAGGTGTAGAAACTGGGGTTCAAAGTCTTTGATTCTAGCCAGTGCCCTTTCTTTAAACCACTGAGCAGAACTACTTAGATTTGGTCAGCTCTGTAAGGTAGCAAATTCCAGTTCAGTGCCATAAGGAGCTTCCTAGCAGCTAGAACTCATCAGAAAAGAATTCCCCAGGGGGAAATGGAAGCACCATCCCAAACGCTTTCAGCCCATCCAAGATCTTTGCACGAGTGTTGCTGATGATGTGCACTATCTGAATCAGCTGGACCAGCTGAGCACTCTCTGTGAGACCCACTTCTCTATTCACTTGTGACCTCAGAGCCAACAGATAAGTGCTTTAAGAGACAGATGCTCAAATAATCTTACAGCAAGGACTCAGGAAGAATCATTGGCCAATGCTAATCGAAGTTCCAAATTATTGTTTTGTGAGTTGACTTTTAGGTAGCCAGTCTTTCTGTAACATCAATTAACACTGTGAAGAGGTCATCATAAGCTCTCCTATTGACCCACTGACTCCAATGTTGAGTAGGTGGAAACATCATTATGTCCTTCCACCTCCCTTTCCTGAAGTGACCAAGATGAGCTGTCCTTACTCATGCATTCCTGAAGAATATTCCCTGAGTGCCAACGATATGGCATGAACTCACGAGGCACTCTAGCAAAGTTGGGCAACAGTTAACCAGTTTCTGGCTCTACTTAACTGTTGACTTAAAAAGACCTCTTTAGTAGCCAAAATTAAAGAGTTACTTTTTAAATTTTGAAATCTATTTTCACTTAAAATCAAGTGCTATGTAAAGGAGTGAAATACATGGTAAATCCAGCTTTCCAGAGGTTGCCATCAAAACTTTGGTGAATATTTTTCCTAAAAGGAAAGCAACTTGCTTTTGACTTAGTATATCTTGATCACCTTTTATATCATGCAGATGTCATATTTTGAATGTCTACATAAATTATCATTACCCCAATAACTCATAATTTATGTGGTCAATAGTTTATCGTTGAACACTTATGCTGTTTTAAATTTTCATCTGTGACTAACAGTGCTACAGGTAACATTACATATTTATCAAGTTCATTTCCTTATATATCCCTGTACTCTAATATGTACAGGGATAATATGTAATATGAATTAATTCATTAAAGTTAATCACTGGGTCAAAGAACATCAAAGCATGGTCAGGACCAATTTATACTACCAATAGTATGAGAGGTTTGGTTTTTTTTTTCTATATATGATACACCTTTTTTTGCTTGAAAAATTAACAGTGGATTTTTTTTTGTCCTTAAAAGAATAACCTTTCCATCATTGTCCAAATACCTGAACATTTTCATCATTGAGTTTTAAATTTCCTTTAGCAACAGAGACCGACTCACTATATGTAGGACATTCTAGAAGTGACTTTGTAACCATGTATTAAATACATCATTACTCTCACCTTCTCCTACTTCATATATAATAATACTGGTGGGTACTAATTCAAAAGTAGCCTAACTTGGATTAGAGCCCTCAGGAAAATACGAAGCACGATGCAAATGTACATACAAGTTTATTAGGACCTCAGTTTCTCTACCTGTATAAAGAGGATGTACCTGTTCGTCTCAAGACGGTTCAGCTCAATAAACATTTTCTGAGTGCCTACTCAATGCCAGACGCAATGGGAATTTTCACATTACCGTGCTGGATAGAACTGATTCCAAAAACAAGAAGCCAATGATCTGAAATATTTATTTCTTTTATTTTTTTGAGGCTCTCATTTTTTCCTTAAAGAGGGCTTTGTTTTTCAGGAGCTTCTTAGATTTAAGTAATCTAAAATAATGTTAATACCTCCTGGCTAGGGGAAAAAAACAGGAACATGCTGTATGAAGAAACTCTCCAATAATAAAGCAAAGCGGCTGTCAAAATATGGAGTCAAATGACACTCATAAAGTGTTTGCACAATTAGAAAATGTTATTTTTTTTTCCTAGGGAGAAATGGGACATTTTATTTTTTCTGCTAAGTGAAATGCAACTTTCTAAATGGTCAACACGCTTGACATTTTTATGATATATATACAGAAAGTACTAAACCAACATCAAAACAACTTAAAGTCCATTGCATATAATTTTCAAGATGATGAAAAGAACATTGGACAGAATATGCCTGTGGAACTTGACTTTAAAAGTGAAATGCCCAAAGTGTTTTAACCACAATTATCTACATGTAATATCACTGTGTTGGTATGATTGTTTTATGAATATTAAACACAATTATGGGTTTGCTTTCTTCATATGACTTTTTACATTTAAACATACTACTTTTGTTCCTTTTTTGTTTAGCCATTACTCTTGGGACTGGGTTGGACAATCAGATCAGAAACTCTGTTCCCTCTCCCCTCACCCTGTTTTCATTCTCCTGTCACCAAATCATTCTGTGACTTCGCCTTGTTTCCTGCTTTTACTTTGTTCATCAGTTCGTCCTGATCTTGTTTTGTTATTCACCTTCCTTGATAATGGGAATAATGATGGCAATGATCTTCATGAGGGCAAGAATTTTGTCTGTCTTATTCAGCATTGCTTCAGTATCTAATATAGTGCTTGCCACATAGGAGATGTTCAATACATTTGCCAAATGCAATGTGGGTGATGTACCATACCAAACTAAGACTTAGTTTTCCCCTTCCTCCATCGGCCCAGGCCAGCAGTACTGCCAAGTAGAGTGTGATTCTGTGCTCTGCCCTTCCTCCATTGTCCCAAGGATGGCTGTGCAGGAGAGTAGAGTCCAGTAGGGTGTGAATCTGTACTCTGCCCTCCCTCCAAAACTGATCAAAAGATACAAAGATCGCTACATACTCATTAAGGGAAAACTCAGAGAAGAAGAGATAACAATCATAAATATTTATGCACCAAACACAGGCTCAACCAACTACATAAAACAAATACTGACATCAAAAACCAAAAAAACACACAATTGTAGTGGGGGACCTTAATACCCCACTCTCACAAATGGATAGATCAATTAGACAAAAAAAATCAACAAAGAAATACTAAAATTAAACCACGCTTGTGAACAAGTGGACTTAGTAGATGTTTACAGAGTGTTCCACCACAAAACATCAAAATACACATTCTTCTCAGCTTCACATGGTATGTTCTCCAAAACAGATCATATATTAGCTAACAAAACATGTTTAAGTAAATGTGGAGGAATCGAAATCATCCCATGCATACTGTCTGACCATAGTGCAATGAAACTGGAAATCAATGACAAAGGAAACCACAAAAACTACATGAACAGGAGAAATTAAACAACTCCCTTCTGAACAATCAATGAGTCACAGAGGAAATTAAAAATGAAATTAAAAAGTATATACAATTAAACAATAATGCCGATACAACATGCCAAAACTTATGGGACACAATGAAAACAGTCCTATGAGGGATATTTATAGGGATGAATTCACACATCAGGAAAACAGAATGAGCTCAAATAAACCACCTAATGTAGAAACAGGAAGAACAAATCAAACCAAAAGCTCACACAAGGGGGAAAACTATAAAGATAAGAGCAGAAGTTAAAGCAATAGAGACTAACAATACAAAGAATCAATGCATCAAAAAGTTGGTTCTTCAAAACAATAAAAATTGATAAAACAGTCAACTTCATCAAAAAGAGGAAATCCAAAAACACAAATTCAAGCAATTAGAAATGAAAGGGGGATATCACAACAGATGCCACAGAAATCATCAGTACCTACTATGAGAACCTATATTTTACCAAGATGGAAAACACAGAAAAAACAGATTCCTCAATACAATCAAATTACCAAACTAAGTCAAGAAGTTATGAAAATTATAAATAAACCAACATCAGCCAATGAAATTGAAAACATAATTAAAAATTTACCAACAAAGAAAAGTCCAGACCCTGATAGATTCATTGTTGAATTCTACAAGAAATTTAGAGAAAAACTAATGCCACTAATGCTGGAACTCTTTAAAGCAATTGAAAGGGAAGTAATACTTCCAAAGTCATTGCTGCAAGCAAATATTACCCTCATTCCAAAACCAGAGAAGAACTCAGTGAAGAAAGAAAACTACAGGCCAATTTCCCTAATGAACATTGATGCAAAAATTCCTAATAAGATACTGGCAAACAGAATGCAACAAATCAGCAAGAAGAATATACATCGTGACCAAGTAGGATTCATCCCAGGGATGCAGGAATGGTTCAACATATGGAAATCAATAAATACAATACATCATATTAACAGAACCAAAGACAAAAATCATATGATCATATCAATAGATGCGGAAAAAGCATTTGACAAAGTCCAACACCCATTCATGATTGAAAAAAAAAATCCTACAGAAAATTGAAATACTCTTTATGTCAATTTTATAAAAGCCATCTATGACAAACCAACATCTATCATACTAAATGGTCAAAAACAGAAAACTTTCACTCTAAAATCAAGAACAAGACAAGGATGTCCATTATCACTACTCCCATTCATTATAGTTCTGAAAACACTAGCCAGAGCAATTAGACAAGAGAAAAAATAAAAGGAATAAAGATGGGAAAGGAAACAGTTAAATTATGCATTATTGGCATGACATGATACTCTCCATACCAGATCCCAAAAACTCTACCAAAAAACTTGAAGAGTTAATATCCAAATTCAGTAGAATAGCAATACAAAGTCATCATTCAAAAGTCAATGGCAGGACAACCTCAGCAGTCAAGGGGAGCCTCGGCCTGCCCTCCCCTGCACCCATAAGACCTCAGCAGCCAACTGGATTGTCAGCTGTCCTTTCTGTGCACCCAGATGACCTCAGCAGCAGAGGACAGCCTTGACCCCCCAATTCTCCACATCTGGAAGAACTCAGCAGCTGACAGGATCATTGGCTGCCTTTCCTCTGTAACCAAATGACTTCAGCAGGCAAAGGGAGTCTTGGCTGCCATTCCCCTGCACCTGAAAGACCTCAACAGATGATGGGATCATCAACCACACTTCTCCTGCACCCAGATGACCACGGCAGCCAAGAGAGCCTCAGCTGCCCTTCCCCCACTCCTGAAAGATGTCAGTAGCCCACAGACCATCAGCGACCCCTACCACCACACAGAGCTGGTGGGAGCCTCAGCAACCCCTCCCCCCACACAGAGGACCTTGCCAGTAGCAAGATGGTGGGTTTCCCCCTCAATTAGAGAACCTTAGTGCCTCAACAGGAGCCTCACTTGAGCCTCCTCCCACCTGGAGGACCATGGAAAGCCAGCAAGAGTGCAGGTGAGTGCTTCTATACAAATAATCCTGGGTGAGTTGACAAGAGCTCCAGCGAGGCCTCCCCCTACCCAGAGGAACCCAAAAGGACCTGTGAGACCCCCAGTGACCAGTAGGGTCCCAGCTAGGATACTCACTATAGACAGGTGGGTCTAGTAGCCTGGAACAGTCTGAAGCCTGAGTAATGAAAGAGCTAAGGGTTGGCTCACATAAATACTCCTAGGCTAATCAGCCAAAGAAGAATATAGGACTCACCCAACAGACCCTGCAGGAGGAATTCAGGTGACTTGCCCCTCCTCTAAATTGTAGGTCCCAGCAACTGGGAAAATGTCAGCCACACAGTAGGACCCTAAGACACACATGACAGTTAAGACTAGCAGAATTAAAAAGACCAAAATAACCCAAGAGGTGAAAATGACAAAATGAAAAAGCAAAATACAATCTCTAATGCCCAGTCCATCAGGAACAAGTACAGGAAACATTGAAATAGAGGACATTGGAAATCATATGCCTGAACTTTCTGAAAAGATAACAAGTGAAAGAAATCCATGAGGCTGTAGAGGAAATCAGATTAGAAATAATCTCTCAGGTAAAGAAAGAAATGACAACCTCAATAAAGGAGTTGCTCAGCATAGCCAGAGGAGACACAGATAAAAAATTACAGAAGCATGGAAAAATGATGGAAACCTTGAATGAACAATATAGGAAAAAAATAGAATACATGGGGCAACCCGCTCGGGACCCCTTCTGTCCCTCTGACAGAAGCTTTCTTTCTTTGTCCCAATAAATATATTCTGCTCTTAACCTCCGTTGTTCCTAAAATTCATTCTTCGATTTTAGAGAACACGAACTCGTACCAGACATAGTGGGTTGGGAGTTTCATTCCCCTGTATCATTTGGAGGTCTTCCACCGAGATCGTTGGACGGAGGTAAGAGTTGACTTTTTGTTTCATAGACTCTGGACTAGGACTCGTTTAGGTAACAAATAATTTTTATGCTTCAAATTTTGGTTTGTCTCTGCCAGTTGCTTATAATTGCTTGTGATAACTGCTTGTGATCTGTTTTTGCCTATTGTTTTTAATTGTCTTGTCTCTTAATATAGTTTTGTTAAAATAATGATAAATCTAAGTTAAAACATGGGAAGGTTATGATATTTCTTTTATGGGATATTTTATTATTTTGTTCTTGTACGTGTGCATTTAAA
>RJWT010023747.1:0-16708 GCA_004365215.1 Cuniculus paca | reverse complement strand
GGAGGGAGGGGGTAGTGGTCAGGCTAGACCACTGCCATAATGTCCAGTAATTTATGTTAGGACAAAAACCTTTCACATATAAAACCAGAAACCATTAAACGTGAAACATAAATGCCTTACACTTTTATTTTACTTGAGACATACGGAAACACATTTGCCAATCCTATGATAATTACCCAAGACTGATAACAGCTATGCTTATTTGACTTCTTTCTTAAATACCTGTAATGCCATCTTCAGAACTGCAACTGAATTTCTTTAAAGTGAAATTAAAGACACACAGTCATGTTTTTACTGACTTGTGTAGTCTTCCTAAAGCATTCAGATTATTCACAGAAACAAACGCTCCTTTTCAAAGATTTCATTAATGTAAAAAAAAGGATTATTAAAATTATATACCCACAATCACAAATACCACTACGATAAATAAGTGTGGTAACTAACAAAACTGATACTGGAAAAGCATACCAAATTGTATGGTCTGAAACTACTAGATGCTCTTATAAGTCGGATTCATTCCTTAGCTGGCAAAGTGAGTCTTTCACAGTACACCTGTGAAAGTTTGTACCTGTTTGTAAGTAAGGGATTTACTATACTACATGCTCCTCAATAGCCACTCCAGCATTCAGCCTTAGTAACAGACCCTGAGTCTCACCAGGGCACACTTACAGTAATAGAAAAAATGGCAATCCTATTTAAGACGCTAAGCTGAGGAAGACTCTTAGCTATTAACAGGTGAGTCAGCAACAGAAAACTTCTCATGAAAATGTAATAACACCTAGTATACAAAATTTTAGTCTACTTTCAAAACTACAGGTATTATTAAATTAGTGTACCATGGGCAGAACTTTTTTTAAATGGGCTAAAACAGAAAGCAAAGTGCATCATACAGAAATGACAACAAGTAATACTGCAGAAAGTATTTGTGGGCACAAAAGTACTATAAGTCTCAATGTAAAACATATTTCTAACAGCGCTGCAAAAGTTTGAAGCCAAAAAAAAACTTTGAAGCCAACGGAATATTTAAATCAATCTAATTATTTTATAACTTACTAAAAGGTGATTAACAAATGTTAACACTTGAAACATCTTTGATAAAATCAATTTGATTTTACCAATTTTAATAGTCTATCTGTTAAGGCTAAAATATCATGCTTTTACAGTACACTACAGTGCCTAGGTATAGCTCCAGGGTACAGCATTTGCCTAGTACACATAAAGCCACAAGTTCAACTCCCAGCACCAAACCAATAAATAGAGTACACTATAAAACCTTTTATGGAACAGATAATCATCTGTCTCTTCATTATAAGGACAAGCAAAGACAACAGATTATGATATGCTGTGAGAACAACGATCAAGAAATCAGAGATACATACGAACTCGTACAAACATTTAATATGTATGTAAAATCTGCTGATGTTCTACTGAAACTGAAGCACATCACTACAAAAAGTCATTATACATTTTATGGAATAAACTTATTGTCTGGTAGGGTTGAGGATGAAACCCAGGGTCTCATGCATAATGAGCAAGAGCTGTACCACTAAGCCCCAGCCTGAAAACTTACATGTATTATAATATTCAGAGAGCATATTACTTTTATAAATATAAACATTTACTATTTTTAAAATTTACTATTTAAAATCTTAAATATTTTCTTGACAAATGTTTCTGGCCCTTACAGGTATATTTCTTTATATGGTTCACGCAGCATAAAAAGGCATTATGTTAAACAAAGTGAGCTAAACAGACCAGAAAACTACTCAGGGCACTCATCACAGAACTATTTCTGGGTTAAATTCAAAACCATTTAGAACACAGATTGTAAACGATGCACTAGCTACAATACTGATGATTATGAAACACTCCACGTCCAATCAAAGTATAGGCAATGATCTCAGAATAATCCTTCTGCTGTAAATAACTAAAAATAAGATAAAACATAAGTCTTTCCAGAATATAAACAAGCAACACAAAACTACGATATGCAACAAAAGGGAAACTTCGAAGTGAGCACTCACTAAGTTCATTTTGGCTTTCATTCTGTGAATATTTAGCAAACTCTAGCACAGTGAGGAACAACTCAAGCAGAGTACACTAGTCTCAGTCTACCAAGGAGACAAGAGACAGAAGCTTAAGAAAGTTTCAGCAGCTGGTATTTGCAGGACAAACTACGAAAGACACAAATACACAGAAAAGAGGCACTTACAGTTCCTTAACTAAATAGCAAGCTGCACATATATGGGGTATAACTCTACAAGACCAAACACAGAACAACTACCAGTGAGTTGCCACTGGCATTGCCACAAGGATGAGAATACTTTTGAACTGTGTGTAACATGACCAATGAGACTCTGTAACTAATTAAAGTCAGGTGCATCTAAACAATAAAATATGACTCTGCTTAAAACAAAAAGAGATTTCAACTCTTTATAAAAAATATAGAAGAATCTCAAACACACTACTAAATGAAAGAAAACAATCTGAAAAGGCTACATACTGCATGATTCTAACTATACGACATTCTACTCACTGATTTCTGCAGGTTGGAGAGAAATAAGGATGAACATGCTGAACACAGATTTCTGCAGTAGTGAAATTATTCCATACGATACAACTATGATGGATACATGTCATGCATGATACAACAGTCAAAATGGGGAACTATGATGTGTCATTGTAGGTTTACTGATTTTAGCAAATGTACCTCTGAAGTCTGAGATTTGTGGGAATGGGAATAAGAAAGGCATGAAAATTCTCTTTATTTTCTACTCGATTTTGTGTTAGCCTAAAACTGGTCTAAAAATTAATCTTCTTTTAAGAAAAAGAGACCTTAAGGACCGGGGATTTAGCTCAGTGGCACAAGCACCTGCCTGGCAAGGGCGAGGTCCTGAGTTCTATCCCTGGTACCAAAAAAAAAAAGGAAAAAAGAAATGAAGCACAAGGGGCTGAGGGATATAGCTCAGCAGTGTAAGCGTCTGTCTGGCAAGTGCAAGATCATGAGCTCAATTCTCAGTACCCCCCCCCAAAAAAGAAAAAGAGACCTTATCAAATATCACTCATTAAGAACAGGATTAATAAACCATCGTGGTGGTCAATGCCTGTGAGCCCAGCACTCAGAAGGATGAGAGGGAGAGTGAAAGACATTTAATGTAAACTTGCATCTTCACAAAAGAACAAAGAACACTACTAATTGACAGAATTACAGGCAGAAAAAGAAAACTCCGTAATAATAGACTTTGGTGCTTCCCAGACAGTCATTCACAAAACAAGTATTCACAAATGTAGCAAATATATAAAAGCTCAAAAAATATTATTAGCCAGTTTGAGCTAAATGATATTTATGAAATATTTTATCCCTAAAGCTCAGAACACATACTTTTCCAGTACACATGGAACAATTACCAAGACAGATTATGTAATGATAAAAATATTGTATAGAATTCTCAAGTGGAAATCTTACAAACCATGTATTTTTTTTTACTGCAGTGGAACTTTATCAGTATTCAATAATTAAAGTATATTTGGGGTTGAGGATGTCTGCTTATTTAGCATGTATAAGGCACTGGGTTAGGTCTCCAGCACCATACTCACATACAACATACACATACATAAAGTAGACCTGAAAATCTCTAAATATTTGAAAATAGTTCTCATTTAAAAGTCCATGGATCAAACAAAAAGTCACTAGACCAATTAGAAAATAAGACAAGCTGATTAACACTGTAAACATCACTTGTCAAATTTTGAGAAGTACAGTTAAAGCAGTGTTTAAGAGGGAAATAATTTTCACATGCTACTATTATGAAACAAAAAGTCTAAAGTCAGTATCCTAAACTACTTTTCCTTAAGAAGATAGAAAAAGATCAAATTAAAACCAAAGTAGAAAAGTAATCAAGATAAAAAGAAAAATCAATGTAACAGAAGTGAACCAAACACAGTGGCACACACCTGTACTCCCAATACTCTCGAAGGTTGAGGCAGGAGGACAGAAGTTCAAGGCAAGACTGGGCAACTTAGTAAGATCCTGTCTACTAATAAAAATATATAAAAGTTGGGATGTAGCTCACTATGAAGATCCTGGGTTTTAATTCACACACACATACACACACACACTAAAGGAAAGGAAAAGAAAGGAAAAGACAGGACAATGAACAAACAGTGGAGAAAACAGAAAACGTGTACTACTGTAACTAATTAACATAAAATGATGTAGACACTACAGAAAACAGTAATGTAGCTCCTTTTGAAAATTAAACACAAAATTATCGTCTGATTCCAAAGAACTGAAAGTAGTAACTCAAGGAGACACTACCTGTAGTCTTAAAATTCATAACAGAATTCACAACTGCTAAGAGATGGAAGCAATCCAAGTGTAACTCTGCAGATGATTTAATAAACAAAATGTGACATATACTTACAATGAAAAACTATTCATACTGAAAAAAGGAAGGGAATTTTGTCACATACAATAGGAACAAACACTGAGAAAACTATGCTAACTAAAATAGTAAAAAAAAGATAATGTATGACTCCATTTACATTAAGTACCTAGAGTAATCAAATTTATATAAATAGAAAGCCAAAGAGTTAATGAAAGAGGATGCAACGAAGGGGGAGAGGAGATATATGGGTAGACAGTTATGCAAAATAAAAAGTTCTGAGAATTAGTTTTGTAATAATCAAAGAATTGGTTTTGTAACAATCTAAATACAGTTACCATTACTGAACTGTATGGATAAAAATGACAAATAGGGTAAATTTTATATTATTGTGCATTTATTACACATAAATTCTCTTCAAAATTAAAGCAACATAGAGAGAAAAAGTAGACACTATCAGGAATAAAATTTTGTAGATCTTACAGAAATTAAAAATAGATTAAAACCTATAATCCCAGCACTTGGGAGGCTGAGGCAGGATGATCATTGTGAGTTAAAGGTCAACCTGGGCTACATAATGAGGTCAAGGCCAGCCTGGGCTAACAGTGAGACCCTGTCTCAAAAAATAAAATAAAATAAAATAAAATAAAATAAAATAAAATAAAATAAAATAAAATAAAAACAATTTTATGGCAATGAACAGAACAACTGTTAACTTGATAATGATAAATTTGCAGTTGAGATCTATACTGTGCAATAGAGGAGCCACATGCCACTTGTGAATATTTAAATTTAATTAATTATATCTGATATTAGCAAAAAGACTGAGAATAAATGTAATTAAAACTTTTACATTTGTTATATTTCAAGTACTCAACATTCATAGGTACCAGTGACTAATATACCCTGACAATATAAATACAGAACACTTTCTTTGTTAGAGAAAATTCTATTGGACTGTGCTGACATAGAAGGAATGCCTTGAAAAGACAGAAAGTGCACAAAGAAACACAAAATCTAAAAATAACCAAGCCTAGATGTCTTCACTACTAAATCAAACACTTAAGAAATACTATCCACTTTTTATGAATTATCCCAGTAAATACTTAACTAATTTGTGTAAGAACAGTATTTGTCCTGGAGCCAAAATTGCAAGATAAAGACATCTGAAACATAGATTAGTATCTACCACAAATGTAACTGCTTACACTATTAACCTAAATACAGTATTAACCAACTTAAATTAAAAACCACATAAGTAACAGAAGAAAATGGGTTATTCCATAGATGTATGCAATGTGGATTTAAAATTTAAAAATGAATTCATTACATCAAAACAAAGAAAAAAAATAACATGGTCTTCTTCGTAGATGGTGATAAAAGAACTAGAAATTTTTACTATTGATTTGTAAAAATATAGTAATTATTCATGAAAATATCTTTCAATACAGTAAAAAAGAGAACTGAAGGCTTTCAACCTGAGGGCATATATAAAAACCCTACATATAATAAACTACATAATAAATAATTAAAGGCTAAACACTTTACACGCAATGAGAGAAAAAAAGAAAACACAGGAAAAATACCTACTCTCACTACTCTGTAAAATACTGTAAAAAACCCTAGCCAATACAATAAAAAAAAAAAGTAAAGGAAATAAAAGCTGGGGTTTGGGGAAAATAAACACTTGTCTTATTCATAGCTAAAATGACTGCCTCTGCAGAAACATTTTTAAACTCAAAACACAAACTTTTTAAAAAGTGAGCTTAGGAGGATACAAGGTCAATACTAAAAAGTAAAAGTATGTTATAGTAGTAAAATCAAATATAAAACAAATTTCAAAAGAAAATTATAATAAATTTAAAAACAGAAACACTGCCTTTATCTTATTTATGTTTTATTTCTTTGACAAAGGGTCTCCCTGTGTAGTTCAGGCTATGTCTGAACTCATTATGTAGCCTAGCTGGCCTGAAAATCCTGGTTGTCCTCCTGCCTCAACCTCTCAAGTTGTTGGGATTACAAGCATGTAATATGCCCAGCAAAACACTACTTTTTAAATCAGTAAAGAAAAAATGAACTATAACTTACTGGCTTATAAAGGACTAAATGGTTTTGTTTTATTATTACTGGGGATTCAATCCAGTGCCTTCTCACTCAGCTATATCCCCAAACCAACTGACTGACTGAGACAAGGTCTTGCTGAATGGGCAAATTGCGTAGGCTATGCTCACCCAGCTTCCCAGAGTGCTGGGATTACAAACATGTGCTTTCACACCTGGCTAAGTAGCCATCTTTACAAGACAAAACTATCTCTCAATTTATCCCTAACGAAGAAATCTAGAGAAATAAGACTTTGTGTATGTAAGTATACATGCGTAAAATTAACAAAATGTATAGAAGATTACACACTGACAACTATAAAACACTATCTTAGAGATTTAAACACCTATGTAAACTGAGAGATAATGCTGGAAGCCATTGAACCTGGAAATGGAACACACGTGCAGGGCTAAGGCATGCCCGTGGCATGGCTAGACCCAAAAACAAGGAGAAGCCTCAAAAGGCAAGATAAGACCACAGCTGAGGACACCTGGCTCCAACCCCCATTACCTAAAAGACTGTAGCTGCAGGCATTTCACTCCTGTAGTGAAATGGCCCCTGGAGATTTTCTCCTAAACTACTTCCCCTAAATTAACATAATTTGTTACTTGGAAAAGTCCTTGAACCACTCAGATCCCGGCCTTTCCTCAGTATCCCATCTCCTTTTTTTGAAGACCAAATAAATATGGACCACCCAGAGACATTCCTTGTCTCAGCCCCCAAAGTCTGGAACTCTGTTAGAGCGTTTGGACACTCCTGGAGCCCTAAAATCATACCACTTGTCTCTCATTTATTTGGAAGATTGGGGATCTTGGCCAGGTCCCTGATAAGATAATACCATGCTTTTGGATAGGAAGAATGCATACTTCAGGTTTATCCCAAATTTAACTAAAAATTTAAGGTTATCTCAGTCAAATTCCTTGTGCATTTAGCATTTTACACATAAAATGTTTGTAAATGCAAAGAACTTAAAATAGCCAAAATAATTTAGAGAAAAAATACAGCAGAGTGACTTGTACAAATTTTGCAGTACATTATCTCAAAGTAAAAAATTAAACTTTAAATATTTACAAATATTTTATTGTCTGAAAATTATACTCCAGTATTTAATTTTTTAAATCTCATATAAAACAATACCTAAAGAATAAAATACAAGGTAAATATTCTGAAAATAAAACATTGCTGAGATACTAAAAAATATATCATTCTTTTTCCCTCAACACACTTTTTGTATTAGGAACTTTTCTTTTTTCTTATTGGTACATTTTAAATACACATAATGATATGCATTAATCATAAGGAATGTGTACCCATACTTGATATATCTTGCTGCTTCTTTTTTTTCCGATTCTTCTCCCTTCAACTCCTCTTTCCCTCCTTATTTACAAAAGCTTTGTTTCCATTTTTTTCCTTCTATTCCTTTTTCCTTGTCTCATCCTTCCTTACCCCCTACACCCTTCCTTGTTCCCCTTGTCATTGGAACATTCCCAGTAACTATTATACATTTTGGTTATTTATATTTTCAATTTCCACACCAGAGAAACGATGCGGTATGTAAACATGTACGTCTGATTTATTTCACTTCAGAGTATGACCTCAAATTGCATCCATTTAGCTTGAAATGTCTCGAGCTTACCCTCCTATATGGCACAGAAGTACTCCACTGTATTAAAGAACCACAACTTGTTTATCCATTCATCAGCTGACCAGCATCGGGACTGTTTCCAAGATTCAGCTATTTTAGGGGATATACCTCACCCGCAAGCATGAGGTCGGGAGTTCAATCCCTGGTACCAGAGGGAAAAAAAACCCCGCAAAACACAACATTCAGCTATTTCAAACTGTACCACTATGAACATGGGTGTGCATATACCACTGTGCTATGATGCATTTAATTCTTTTGGGAAGATACTGAGAAGGAGAACAGCTCTGTCAAATGAAACCTCTAGTTTTAGTCTTTTGAGGAATCTCCACACTGATTTCCACAGTGATTGCACCAGTGTACACTCCCACTGACAGTGGAGAAGGGTTCCTTTTTCCCCACAGCCCTGTCAGCATATGTTACTGGCTGATTTCTTGATAACAGTCATTCTTTCTGGAGATGGAATCTCAGCATTGTTTTAATTTGCATCTCTCAAATGATCACTGAGGAACATTTTTTCATATATTTATTTGCCATCTTTCCTTCTTCATCTGGTAAGTGTCTATTCATTTCAGATGCCCATTACTGGCGGGGTTTTTAAATTTAGGGAGTCTGATTCTGAGTTCTTTACATATTTTAGATGTTAGTCCTTTCTCTGAGGAACAGTTGGCAAATATTTCCCACCCTGTGAATTGTCTCTTTGCTCTGTTGGGATTTCTTTTGCAGAGCAGATGCTTTTTATAACATGACAAGCTCTGTTATTGATTCTTTATTATGTTCCTGCATGATTGCGGTTTTGTTCATAAAGTCTTCGCCTATAGCACTCTTAAGTGTTCTACCTATTCTATCTTTCAGCAGATTTAGTTTCTGTTGTAGTATTTATACTTTTGATCTATTTCAATTTTAGTTTAGTACATGTTGACAGATATAGGTCTAGTTTTAATCTATGGCATGTGGAAAGCCAGTTGTTCCAGCATCATTTATTAAAGAGATTATTTTTCTTCCAGTGAACATGTTTGGCTCCTTTCTCAAAGATGAGGGTGTGTCTTGGTTACTTTTCTCTGGTTGCTGAGACAAACACCTGACACCCAAAATTAGGGAAGAAAAGGTTTATTTAACTTACAGTTTCTGTGGATTTCAGTCCATAATCAGCTGACTCCAAGGCAGGGTGGCATGGCACTGGGGCAACACTTCAAGGCGACAGCCATTCATGGCGGCTGCAAGAGGCAAGCGCAAACCGCGCCAAAGAGGGAGAAATGTGCCCTCTCCGACCTTACATTGTATGTCGGCTCCACCCCTGGGCGGGTGCAAAACTCACACCGCCAATCTCAGCGCTACACAACGAGTCAATCATAAATGTTACATTCAGCCACTTCCATGACTACATGAGGATTGGGGGGGGCATCTATATACAAACCGTAACAGGGTGGTTTGAGTGTGTAGTGTTATTTAGAATTTATCTTCTTGATTCAGCAATGGTAATTCATAGGAATCCGTCCATTTCTTCTGTGTTTTCCATCTTATTAGAATAGATGATCTTGTGGTTTTCTACAGGATCTGTTGTGATTTCACCCTTTTCATTCCTCATTACATTTGAGCCTTTGTTTTTAACAAGGTTGACTAAGGGCTTATCAATTTCATTTAATCTTTCAAAGAACCAACTCTTTGATTCTTAAAAGAGTCTTTATATTTTCCTAGTCTTAATTGCATTAATTTCTGCTCTGTCTTTGTATTTTTCTCCTCTTATGAGCTTTGGGCTTAACTTGCTCTTCTTTTTCTAGAAGTTCGAGGTTCAAAATTAGGTTGTTTAATGAACTAAGAGAAACTAGCTGTATAACTATCTTAACTATTGTGCTTATATCATTGAATAGAAAGATCTGTGCTAATATTGTTTGGAAAATATTTCATGGCTCTAGCTTGTACTCTGAGTAATTACTATGAAGATAATAATACGCAATGTATAGATTATTGTCACTCTCCTAGAGGCCTGATGTGAAACTGTTTTATATTTTTTCTTCTCTTTAAAATAAAAAAACAGAATACAAAAAAATTAGGTTATTTGCACTCGTTCAGTTTTTGTGATATGACAATATACTGCTATAAATTTCCTTCACAGGACTGCTTTCATTGTGTTCCATAAGTTTCGGTATGTTGTACTGACATTATTGGTTAATTGCAGAAACTAATATCTACTTTAATTTCATCTATGACCCAGTGGTTGTTCATGAAAGTGTTAGCTTCCATGTGTTTATGAACTTTCTTTTGCCACTGATTTCCAATTTCGTTACACTACTGACAAGACAATACACATGAGATAATTTGAATTCCTTCGCATTTACTTAAGTATGTTCCATGAGCTACTATGCAATGTATTTTGGAGAATGTATGATGTGCAACTGAGAAGAATGTGTATTCTGATATGGTGGGGTGGAACATTCCGCAGACATCTACTAAGACCATTTGTTCAAAAGTTTGGTTCATTTCTACTATTTGTTCTATTTTTTCTCTAGCTGACCTATTTGTGGGATATGGAGGTCCCCCAGTAGAACTGTAGGAGTGCTTATTTGATTTTTCATGTCTGCTAATATTTGTTTTATATAGTTAGGTGCAATGGTAGTTGGTACATGTATATTTATGATTGTTATCTCTTCCTCTTGGATTGTTACCTTGACAGTGATGTAGTGACCTTATTTGTTTAATTGGTCTTGGCTTGAAATCCACTTTGTCCACAAACAGAATAACTCCTCCTGCTTTTTTCTGGGTTCTTGTGGCATGAAGTATTGTTTTTCATCCTTTGAATTTTAATCTATGAATTTCTTCTTGAACTACAAGAAGTTCTTGTATGCAACAAACTGTTGGATCTTGCTTCTTGATCCATTTACCCAGTGTATTTCACTTGATTGTTGAATTGAGACTATTTACATTGATGGTTATAACTGATATATACTGACTTCTCCTTGTCATGTTATTTTCTTCTTTCTCCTCCTCTACTTAATTACTTGCCTTGCCTGTTAGATTTATTCTTTTGAGGTTCATGAGTTAGTAGTCTTCATTCTAGCATTCTAGAATGTCCATCATAACATTTTCAAGTGCTGATTTAGTGATCATGAATTTACTCAGGTGTTGTCATGGAAGTATCATTTCTCCATCAATTTTGAAAGGTAGTTTTGCAGGTACATCCATCTGGGTTGGAGGCTGATTCCTTTCAGGGCTTGAAATACTTCACTCCAAGCTCTCCTTGACTTGAGGGCTTGTGTTTAGACATCTGCTGTAATTCTGATGAGTTTTGCTTTATAGCTCATTTGTTTCTTTTCTCTAACAACTTTTAATACTCTGTTCCTGTTTTGAATTTCTGAAATCTTGACTATTATATGCCTTGGTGTAGCTGTTTGTTTGTTTGTTTTCTGATCATGGCTAATCAGTCTCTATATGCCTTGCTTATCTATATGTCAAATTCTTTATCCCTGCTTGGGAAGTTTTCTACCCTAATGTCTGTGAACAGGTTTTTTATATCATTTATGAGACCTTGTGCTTTTTTCAATCTTATGTTACTCTTCTCTGCATCATTTAACAGTTGCTGGATTGACTTCTCATGGTCCCTTGGTATTTTTTAAGAAATCTTTCTTTGCATGATGACTAACTGAAACCCTGTCCTCTATGTATGATACATTGTACTCGCACTGGCTCATTCTGTGGCACATACTTTCAATGGAATTTTTAATCTCTGATATCTGTCTGAATCCATTTCGTGGATTCCATTTCTTTCTTATGTTGGGCATTCATGGTTTCTATCATTTTCCTAAGCTTCTCTGTTTTGTTATCTGTATCTGCTCCAGAGGCACTAAGCATGTCTTTCATTACAGTCACCATCTCTGTACTTATCTGAGAAATTATTCCTGATTTCATTTTTCTAGAGCCTCCTTCATCTGCTTTGTTACTTTCACTAGTACCACTTGAGAGAGTCCAGGTAGGTGGCCTTCAGGTGGTCCTACCTCATTGCCCCCTGGGTTTGCCTTTGGTGAGCTGGAAGTCTGGGGTTGTATCTTGTTTAAGTGTCTTCTCATTTTCTATATATATTTTTAAGGTTAAAATTCCTGGGCTGATGCTTGCAAGTTGCTTATGGCGAGAGCTTTATTGCTAGCACTGAGAACTCTTGGGTGATTACTACTTGTCAGAGATGTCTTCCACATGAAGCTGGTTTTTCAGTTTTGAGTCTGTTGCCAGATCCAATCTCTTTAAGTTATTGATGATGAGAAACTGCTGCCTATTTGGCCTAGCCTCCAGTGTCTTGCACTGGCCTATAGTGTTGCTTATGATCCTTAGGTAACCTACATCTTAGTATACCACAAAGAACAACTGATTAGAACAATTATGTCACCTTGGCTAAAGTAACACAATCAATAGTAACAATAGCATCAAACACAGCCTAGAAAATGACAAACTGAGGTAACTATTAATTTGCCACCTTTAACCATATGAACTATATTTGTAGTTATTTAACAAAATATAAAACAAACCAAAAAACTATATACAGTAAATATGCTCTCAATATGGCAATTTTACTCTTAGGAGAAAATTTTAAAGGAATTAGAGGGAAAAAATCAAGAAATATAAGAAAAGGAAGAGATTGGAAGGAAGGCTGGAAGACAAAGGAAGATTAGGCAAACTAGTAAAGAAGAAAAGAGAAGGAAGAAATAAAAACAAGAATCAAACAGAACAACAAAAACAAAAAACAAGTAACAATGTTCACACTCATATGAACACTAGAATAAACAATTTAGAAAAAAATTAAAACTAAAACTAAAGGTCAAAAATAAATCCACTGCAGGGTGCGTCTCTCCTGTTACTGGCAGACAGAGTGGGATCCATGTTGATTAATTCTAAAAGACAGGTGTAGATTTACAGCAGGGTAGTAGAGAATTCCAGCAAGCCTATACCTTTAGTTGCACTGAAGTTCAGGCTGGTTTCTGGTTGTGAGGCTATAACCTGATTTGTTCAGCCTGCAACACTCTGTGTGCCTCCTGCTGGCTTGCAAATCAGTTCCTTGACCTCCTGAGGATTTGAACTCAGTTCCACCTCACCCTGACACTAGCAGCCATTAGATGGAGCCAGCCCACAGCTGCTCTGAGTTCTGAGCTCAGTTGGCTACTCTCATGTGGCTACTGGTCAATCACCCTCTCCTCGGGGGCTGTTTGAACCCTAATAACTTACCACTCACTGCAGTCTGCTATGTTCACTGCTCCATTTCACTGGTGAGTTTCTCCATGGATGCCCCTAGGGTCACCAACAGTTACTGTTCATGTGCAGGTTTGATCCACCCCTCCCACACAGTGAGTCAGGGCTCAGAGAGAATGCACTGCTTGCTGCCTCCTCGTTTTGCATTGGGGTTTCTCTTTGCCCTGCCCTCCAGCTTCAATTCTCTCTTCAGGTCCTTGCTGGTCCCGGGATCCATTTCCCTTCTTCTCTTCCTCATGTTGTTGTATTTCAGCATCTCAACTTGAAATCTGAGAGAGCTGTTTCTCTGCTGTTCATTACTCCACCATCTTCCAGAACAGGCTCAAAATACATCATTCTTATGAAATAGAAGACTTATTTGCACGTTGGTGCAATATCTATAGACCCATGCAAGTTATTCTGTAGAAACTGACAAGCTGCTTCTAAAAGTTATGTGAAAGTCCACATGGACATGCAGAAATGGACTCAAATATATATGTAACTGATTGTCAATGAAACTACCAAGGTAAATCAATTTTTACAAGCCTTTTCAATAAATGGTACTGATACAGCTGGATATTCATATACAAAATACTTTTGACGCTTGCAGTGTATTACATATAAAAACCAAGCTGAATGGATTATCAACCTAAACATAAAAATTAAACCTAATCCAGGTACAATGGCACATGCTTGTCTTAGCACCTGGAGAAGTTGCTGCAGGAGGATTTCAAGTTTGAGACCAGCCTAAAGAGCAAGACCCTGTTTCAAAAACAAAACAAAACAAAAAACGAACAAACAAAAAAAGCCTGTACTTTTCCTTTTTTTCTTTTTTGTGGTAAAGAAAAGTGGGAAAATGAACCCAAGACCTCCATACTGAGTTACATTCCCAGTCCTTTTTTGAGAATCCCTACATTGTAAAGGCTAGGATTGAACATCCTCCTGCCTCAGCCTCTCAAGAGTACTGCAATGTTTTCCAAATGATATCATTAAAATAACAAAAAAAAATAGAGCTGGGAATATAGCTCAGTAGCACGGTGCCTGCCCGGCAAAAAGGCGAGGTCTTAAGTTCCATTCCCATTATCAAAAATAAACTAACTAAATAAAAGAATAACACAAAAGCAAACCCTAGAAGAGATGGATAGATATATATGGACAGAGATACATGGATATAGATACATGAATATACAAAGATATCCTTCCTATTTCTATCAATCTTTTTGACAGACTGGTATCTAAACTATATAAAGAAACCTTAAAACTTGATAATAAAAGAGAAACAATCAAATTTCAAAATGGAAAATGAACACATGCATCACAAAAAAAGTATTTAGGAAAGGTTAATAAATGCACTGAAAAGATAGCATCATTAGTTATCCAAAACAATGCTAATTAAAGCTGCAATGAAATGTTATTAGCCATGCTCCACTCATATAGTTACAGTATATTACAAAAGACAGAGATCGCCTAAAAAAAATTCTTTGAAAACTATACCTAAATAGACACAAGTTGAAACACAATGTGACTAACACTACCTGTCTTAGTTACTTTTCTCTCGTTGTTGAGACAAAATATCTGACGCCCAAAGTGAAGGAAGGAGAGGTTTATTTAGCTTACAGGTTGGGGGGTTTCAGTCTATACTCATCTGGTTCCAAAGGAGAGTGGCGTGGCTGAGGCGCTGTCATTCATGGCAGCTGCAAGTGGCAAGAGCAAACCGCACCAAAGAGGGAAAAATGCGCCCATTCGGACCTTACATTGTATGTCGGTTCCACCCTCGGGCGGGTGCAGAACTCACACTGCCAATCTCAGCACTACACAACGAGTCAATCATAAATGTTAGATTCAGCCGCTTCCATGACTACATGGGATTTGCGGGGGGCCATCTATATACAATCCATAACACTACCTCATTAAATAAAGTGAATTCATAATTTAGAATAATTGCACATCAAAAAATTCCCAGATTCAGATGGTTTCCTGTTTGAAGTCCATAAAAAATGTAATGACTCTATCAATCTAGTCTTAAACAAACTTTGATCAGGAAAATCTTTCAGAGAATATTAGCCAATAGAAGACAACAACAACATACAAAGACAAATATCCTTCAGTCATTCCTTAAGAGAAAATGAGAGGTGGTAAGGATTTAGCTCAGTTGTAGAGTGTCTGCCTACCACACGCGAAGTCCAGGATTCAGACCCAAAAAATGGGGGAAAAAAAGTAAAAAAAAAAAAAAAAAAAAAAAAAAAGAATGAGGATATATGTTCTTAAAATGCAATAAATCCTAAGTCTATTTGACAGAAATCATGGAAAAAATTGCCTCAAATGGCAAAATACAAGTACTTCAAAGATTGAGGCTAGTCCTCCCTGACCAAGTTCACTGGTAGCTACCCTGTACAATGCCCTTGGGTTTGATCTTCAGCATCCCACAGAAGAGAAAGAGAGAAAAAGAATTACTTTAAGTAGAATCAGGGGCTACTAATTCAGTGACTATTACCTTGACTATCATTTAAAGAACTACAAGTTTTAGCAAAAATAATGACATTATATAATTTAAGCAGTCACTAAGGAAAAATTCTTTTATTTGATAAGATTTTTGTCTCATGAGCAGACTTTATTTTGAAAGTCTTCTAGATTTATTAAGAATTATGTATGTTTTCTAGGGCCGGGGGTCTAGCTCAGTGGCCTAAGCAACTGCCTGGCAAGCGTGAGGTCATGAGTTCAATCCCTGGTACTGCAAAAAAAAGAATTATATATGTTTTCTATACTTTTCTTGCAATAAGAACCTAGAAATTTAAAAAATTTCCATTTTAAAAGGTAACAAAATACTCAGGAATGAATGATACAAGAAAATCCATAGTATCTACTATAATAATAAAAATTTCAATGAATGACATAAAACAAGATCTGCATAAAATGTTTCTATTCCCAATACAAAGACATAATGAAAATATTGATTAAAGCCAGGCCTGAAGCACATGCCTGTAATCCCTGCACTCTTGGAGGCTGAGGCAGGAAAATCACAAGATTAAAAATAGCCTGAGGAACAGATCTAGACAAATCATTCTTAAAATACATCTGGAACCACAAAAGACCTAGAATAGCAAAGGCACTTCTGGGCAGCAAGGGCAGGACAGGAGGCATCACAATCCCAGACTTGAAATTATACTACAATGTTAGGAGCCATCTTCCGGGTTCGGCCTAGCAGGGCGAGCAAAGCCTGCGCCAGATTTCCCCCCTCCCATCGAGTAAGCCAAGATGGCGACCGCATCCTGCTTCCGCATATGATGTATTTGCTTGACAGCGCCGCTAGCCAATAACAAGTGTATACGTGGCTCATGACTATTGGGTAAAGTCTTTGTATAAAGGG
>RJWT010023746.1:0-16709 GCA_004365215.1 Cuniculus paca | reverse complement strand
AATAAAAAGCAGTCTTTTCACTGGTTTACCACCTGCTAGTGGATGCGTGGAGTGGGAAGGTACCCACTTAATGACAGGCAACCTCTGAAATGATCAAGGAACTCAAGCATTCTTCAAAGAACCAAGCAGAAGGGAGAGACCCAAGAAGGACTCATCACCATGAACAGTGTCACCCAGTGTTCCAGGTAATGGTGCATGGTGACTATCAACTAATGAGACAGTTACCCAATCTCAGAGGTACCCCACAGCAGAAGTAAGAGGGAAGAAAAGGAAGTTGAGGGTTAAAGGAAACCTTTGTCCAAAGAAACAGAACCACAGAGCGCTGGCTGCAGGCAGTAGCAGCTGTGACCTCTACCCCAATCCCTCCTTGCAGTTCTAGCTCTGTTCCTCCAAGAAGACACTGAGAGGAAAACACATCACAGCAGCATGCCAATTCCCCATAGATTCATTAGTCTCAATCACAGCTTCCCTCCCCATTTGGCTTTTGTAGGATTTTCCAGAGGCTTCAGGACTCTTGACTTCATCATTCCAGGTCACACACACTCTGCAAACATAAAAATCCTGTTTCCCTGAAGAAGCACAGGAATCATGAGTAGGCTGCCACACTCTTCCCCTTTTCGGCCCCAGCTCAACTTCACACCCACCTGCTCTCCGTCACCACCCCAACACTCTTTCTCTCCTTTTTTCTATTTTCCAGCTTCCTACCATGTGTTAGCCATCACTGCTTCCCCTCTCCAAGAGGCCAGACCTGAGAGACGTGGCTGGAAGAAGCAGTTTTCCTCTGCCACGGCCCCCTAGATGAATGCACCCATGTTATCTGCTCTCTGTTATTAGCCCTTGGGTCAACTAAAGTATAGTGATTCATAACCCAACATCAAGGCTAAAAGGCACTCCTACATAAGTGCCGGTGTGGACATGCCAACATGACCTGACCTCAGACTTTTCCATTCGCCCCGGTTTAGCTGGCACAACCGTGGCTTTCCTGTTTTTGGCAACCATGTTGGCTTTCCTGTTTCTGGGAGTCCACCCAGGGCTCAGGAAGCCTTCACATCTCCATGCTGAAGATATACATTACCCCAATTCCTGCACAGCACTTTGCTCTTGGTTACCCCCAGCCAATCCACTGGAAATGGATTTATGCCTCGCTCCTTAGCTCACTGAAACTTGGCCTCTAGCCCTTCTCCTGGAACAAGTCACTGACCTAGCAAACGGCACCAATGTTTCACTCTAGCCCACACCCACTGTCATAAGCAATAGTTCTTCTCAAGGGCTTCAGCCTCTGCACCCTGGTTCTCCCGCCCTCCTGCTTCTCCTCTTACTTGCTTGGCCATTTTGTGCTTCTCTTTCACGGGACCTGCCCATTTTGCCTTAGTGTTGCTGCTCTCCTGAGCCTAGGAGACTTTCCCTGGGCCTTCCTCGCTAAGAGGTCTGGTCTCTGCCCAAGATCCAGATAGCCATGTGTAATGACACACCAGTATTTCACACTGCTTGTTTGTTTTTCTTTTGTGGTTCTGTAGATCGAAGGTTCTAAACATCTCCAAGAATGGATTTCTTGACTGAAATTTACAAAACAAGACAACCAGAGTTGCCATGAATAGGGAGGCAGAGACTTTCAGGCAGGACTCCACATGTCCTTCCCCCGCCCTCCTTCCCACAGTTCCCATAGTTCAAGGAACCCGATGCCCCAGGCCCAGCTCCAGCTCCAGGCTCTCAGTCAACACTAGGTACAAGGGTTCAGGCACCTCCAAGGACTGCTAAGGTTTGAAGAGCAGCTGGAAAAATGGTCCACAGAGTGAACTCCAAGCTCCACCTCTTAGTATTGGGGCTTTGGCTACCTTTTCCTTCTTTTCCTTTCTTCTCCCACAGCTCAAATCCAGAACTCAGCATCTAGTCATGCTTGACTTTTCTCTGCTTGCCAAACATTCAAATAATGTGTTGAGATCACTCAAGACATTAGACTTCCAAGAGTTACTGGATTTGCCCTAACAGCTATCCCACCGAAGAAAACCTTAGAAGAGCAAGGACCTTCATATTTACTGTGTTCCCAGAGCACTCTGTACAGATGCCATTACAGCACCTTGTATTTCCCACTTGACCACTGGCTCTCGGGGCCACAAGCAGCTCAAGTGCAGGCAGCTGGGTTCTCATCTCTGCCTCCCCTAGAGCCTCACACCACACATTCAGTGCTAGAGAGACTGATGACTGTTTCCTGAAATGAACTAAGAGAAGGGAAAAGTTGGATAGGCAACCACTGAGCTTGAACACCAACACAGAGTAAAATCATCACCCTTTTCCTTTCATTAAATTTTCTCTTTGCTGGCTTAGTTTGGATACATTTGGAGGGTAAATTCGAAGAGTCCTAATTCCAAATGAGTAAGATTAAAATAAAGAAGATTAACTGATGCAACCTAATTTAAAAAAACATTAAGACTCAAAATTTGGTCCAGACTTTTGAGGCTAATCTCCAAACCATCCAGCAAGGAAAACAATAAATAGGAAATAAAGCTCCTTCAGTAGACTTCTTAATACCAGAAGATCCAGAAGTTGCTAAAAGCCCTGGGTCCTATAGAGCAGATCAAGTGTTCCTGCCCAAGAACCCAATCCTCCAGTGAAAGCTTCACATCCATTAGCTTTCCTTAGAATCCCTTCTGCCTTATTCCCTCTAGAGCTGTGCTGGATAAAATGTAGGCAACAGAAGTAATAGCCTAGAAAGTGCGCTGGAAATCCAGCTTCTCTGACTCAGAACTTCTGGAAGTTCTATTAAGTGAGTGTGAAGCACTACTCTTGAATGTCAGAGGCACCATGCAAAGACCCACAAAATTGATTAGCAAATAGGACAAGGAGATTAAGTGACATGTCCTAACATGAGGACCCCATAATAACCCACAATCCTCTACTCCCTTACCAGGACTGCTATCGCCCTCACCAGAGGGAAGCATCAACATGAGGAAAGAATCATGGTCCACTTGGTATACCTTCATAAGAGCACAATGACCACCCTCCAGAGCTAGAGACTGATGGTCCAAAGGAGAACCTACCTCCCAGTCCAGTCAAGGCAAGAGCAACAGCTGTCAGCTCTGACTTTGAGCTCAGAAAGCCCAGGAGTGAGCTTGGAATGGAGTCTGGAGTCATGGGAGACACCAAAGGAAGCCAGGGACAACTGAAGCTCTCCAAGCCACCAGCCCTAACACATCACTCAGCCTCCTCAGGGATTCCCGTCAGGTTCTCTGGAGAAAACATCTACAGTAGGACCTGGTACTCTCTGGACAGGCTTATCAACAGAGTGACTCTTCCTGGGGCCCTGAAGTCCTCTGCATCAGCATCCTCACCTATGAAATGGGAATGCCACTACCTACATATCTCAAGGACATCCTAAGACACAGTCACAAAATGTGATAAAAGCATTTTGGGGATTATACCTTTATGGAAATATTAATATAAGACAAAAAATGTAATCCTCATGTCTAGAGTTCATAATTTTATAGCTGCAATGGTAGGTTCTTAATCTCTAATGCCTTTTACAAATGAGACTAGATTGGTACCTGAAGAAGACAAGGTTACCATACAGGGGAGTAACTATGTCTAATAGGAATAGAAACCCAGAGACAAATAGTTCCTGTGAAATCTTTCAACTTTTCAATACATTTCTTACTTTAAAAGATGTAAAACACTCTGCAGGTAAAGTAAACAAGACAATAAGCAGGATTCAGTCTGGGTAGCACCTATCTGTGATTTCCTGGAAGACTAGGTCTTAGGAGACTCATGTCCGGTACATCCCACACTGTCTTCTGGCTAAAGTCAGGACCATCTCTAACTTCATCTGGAAACCTTCTGTACTACTATAGGTCACCAAGGGCAGTGTCTGCACACCCTCCAAGTGTCTGACAGTCCTCCCATCTGGTAAAGTACAAGAGGAACAAGTTCAGGGAGACTGACCAGTGGGCTGGATGTTGACCACGGCACCCTCAGCGCGCTTTCGGGTCATGGCATACCACGACCCATCAGGATCCTGGATCCACTCAGCGGCCTCACAGTAGAACTCGCCCTGGTCAGAAGGCTGCAGGTGAAAGATGGTGAGGCGGTAGGTGGTCCTCCCCAGCTTGTCCAGCCGCACTTCTCCCAGGGTCTGTCTCTGGGTGTATTCACTGCTGGACTGCAGTACAAAGTCCCGGCTCAGGGAAATGACTTCCACAGGCTTCTCACCACCTTTCTGCCGGAGCCAGGCCACAGACAGGTGACTGTGCTGGAATGTTTCCGTGGCCACCTCACAACTGAGCTCCAGTGGGTCCTGCTCCACTTTATGCAGAGTCTGGGGCACTGCAGAGGTCTGCAGGGAGTCTGGGATCACTGAAACACAGAACATCCCGAGAGCACACGGTTACAAAGACAAACAATCTGAGACCCATAGGAGGCATGACTCCCACTCCATGCCAGCGACCCCGACAGGGACAGCCTCTGACAGGCAGTTCAGGGTGACAGGTAGCCCCAAAAGGCAAATAAGCAGCAGGATTTTGTTTTAATGTATAGTGCAGGTTTAATGTATTTTTTGGCACTTACCATTACCTGTTTGATATTTTAATAATGCTGAGATCAAACATTTTGAAAGTTTAACTGATAAATAGACTTCCTGAAAATACTGTGTCAGAATAATTTTCTTTTAGGCCTAATAAGATTTGTTGTTGATTTTAGCATTGCTCTGAAATACTTGCACTTTACTTCTGGCTAATCTTCAAAGAGAAACGGCTCCTGGAACGTCATTTCACTACAACTTTCTCATTATTCCCCTTCTCTCCCACCCATCCTCCGCCCTATTCTCTAACTCACTGCAGCAATGCATTGCCCTTGGAAGGTTATTTTTTTTTTTACCTTAAAACATTTTTGGTAGAGAAAATCACCATCATCTTCTATTTTCATAAGTAATATTTTGTATAATTCATCAAAGTGGCCCACCCTGGAAGAAGCCATGGTACAAGATGACTCAGGCAGGCAAAGACAATGAATGCCCTGTTGTCCCCTGGTTGGAATCTTACCCTGATTCTTACATCTTTTTGGAGACTACACACCACCACCCTTCTGACTGATGAGGGTATCCTGGCCACAACTCCTGTATTTTCTCCCTCTACTCACCCAGGACTAGGTCCTACAGTCCTTGCTGGTAGAATACAGGCTTATTAGAGAAAGAAAAAGAAATAGCAACATGCCCTGTTTAAGTGTGATAATAAAAATTAGAAATTAAGACTCAGGCAGAAAAACAAAAAAGCCTTGACACTGTTAACCTTTTCACATCGGCAAACACTGTGGCCAGGGCTGCCCAAGTGACAGCTCCCGGCTCCTCTTCCTGGGGCTGCCTCCATCACACCGGCAGCATCGAGGGAAACGGTTAGTTCACAGCTCCTTTCCATGGGGCCTGGGGTCTGCGCAAGGCCCTGGGGCACATGTTCTTCCTGACCCAGCAGCACTCAGGCCTCTCAGAGCCAGTCCAAAAGCCATCCTTCTGAGAGGTGAAGGAGTCCATGGAATTTCACCCCACACAGAGTGACCTGGCGTGCTGAGTGTTTTAAACAGGGCCCACGGGGAGCAGCAGACGCTGGGAGGATTTTGTCTGCTATCCCCCTATCTACCTAAAGACCAGTTCAGCCAAAGAAGAAAGTAATTACCTTTGTTCCCTTTCCTGAGTTTTCATTAACTGAACTCGTCTACAGGGAGGAAGATTAAAGGATGTAACAACACCTGGACAGATTCTGTCACAAACTGTACATCTCCTAGGTCCATTCAACTTCCGAAAAGCATCATTTGCTATTATCTGAGCATTGTTAGTTCATTCACCCTCAGAACTGTCTCATTCCTTGTCTCCCTCCACCCTACGAAGAAGGGCCTATGAGCGTCCGCACTTCACTGGATTACTGGGAAGTCACTCCCCTGCACGTCTCCCGATGCACATTAACATGTTTGTGCAACGATTCTCAAGTTGATTTGTTTGTCCTTGGTTCATTTCAGCCTATGGGGTGAGCATGACAGTTTTCCTTGTACAGGGTTTTGCCTCTCTTTCAGTTGATTTTTACAGTTTCATCTTTCATGTCATTTTTTCAGATTATCACAAATGCCTTTCCCTTATATTTTCACATCCCCTTTCACAAGCAACATCATTAATAACCTCTGAATTTTTTACATGTACATTAGATCTTTTTTATAGTTTTAGCCTCAAGAGTCTATGACCAACAGGTGAGAACAGAAATTTTGTTTCCTTATGCTACCTGTGGACCTCTAAAATACCCGAGGAGTCTTGCTGTCTTATTTTTAAGGCAAATGCATGGTACAAAACAGAGATACACTGTGAAAGAAGAGACTGGCCTGGCACTGGCCACATGCAAACAGCATTTCCTTACCTACTAGATTCATCTTTGCACTGTAACTCCCGAAGTACCGCTCGTCGGTGTTGGGTGTGTGGCATTCGTACTCCCCTGCGTCCCGGGCTTGGAGATCTGTGATGTGTAATAAGGCTGAGTTGCCCTGGATCCTCTCCACGTAGATCTTCCCACCACGGACACGCTGGGTGTAGATCGCGTACGGGAAGGAAGAGTCCATGGTGCTGACGATCTGCACCTCGCGCTCAGGGGCAGAGGGCAGATAAATGGACCACTGGAACTGCTGCTCTGAGGGTCCCTGGTAGCCACTCACGTTGCACCAGATGGTGATGTGGGAGCCCTCCGTGCGGTACAAGGGTCCTTCCTGGACAGTGACCTGCCGCTGTGCTGCCACCACACCTACAGGGGAGACACACACAACGTGCTTGCTCAGACCAAAATGCAAAACGGACAGCAGTCTCCTAAGGGTTTGTTATTTGTGTGACAGGATAATAATATAAAGAGCTCACTGGCCCTTTCAAAGGCACTGCGTGATTTATAAATATTAATTAAAACACCCTGCTAAAGCGCCATCTCTAATTTGCATATATAGGAATTTGATGGTACAAGGACATGGTTTTGTTATTTATTCAACAGCTGACCCTTGTGAATTTCATTTAGTCCCTCTGTCATTTATGCAGCAATTTTATATCTATTTATTAATGCTGTTTATAAAGTTTTTAATAAAATGAACAGGAAAAGTTGAATCACTGGCACAGATTCAGAAGAAAACAAAAAAGCAACCGTCTCGCAATGTGGCTGAATTAAATGTTACCTCCTTGATAACTGGCCCTGCTGGGCAGAGTCTTGAAGCCTTATATGGGGGCTGCACTCTTCATTTTCAAATGCAGCCCCTCCCCAACCCCATCCAAGGGGCACCCCTGTGCCTCTTCCTTCCATAAATGGAGGCAGAGCAGAGCTCCCGCAAGCTGCCTGCTGCCAACTTAAGCTGAGCGCATGGAAACAGGAATGCGAAGGGCTGAAGCAGATCCTGCTGCCCAGATTTCCACCAACTGCCAAAGGGGCAAACAGACAATGCAGAGCAAAACCTGTAACAGGGTCTCACCCTGCAGTGCTCAGCTCTCATGCACTATGACTCCTCCGTCCCAATCTTTCTGGCTGAGATACGCTCACCAAGGTCGCTCCTGCTTGCCTTCCCCCTACGCTTCTTCACATGGTAACGCTTCCTGGGGCAAAGACACAATATGTTGAGTCCAGGTTCTCATTCTACTCCACCTGCCCCTATCTGAGTATAGTCAGAGGCTCATGTGATAGAAGTCTGGTCCTCGTGTGATGAAGTGAGAGGTGGTGGGACCTTTAAGAGATGGGGCCTTGTGCACCATACTGAGGTCACTGGGATGCTGCCCACAAGAGGGATTAATGCTGGTCTCAGGTCTTAACTTAGACAAAGAGAAAGACCAGGCCCTCTGCGGTCATCTTCCTGTCTTACCATGTGACCTCTCCCTCTGCACACATTCCTGCCATGATGCCATCCATCCTGAATGATGTGCCGGGGGCCCTCAGCAGAAGTAAAACACATGGGTCAACAGTCTCTCAAACCATGAGCTAAATAACCTTCTTTTAAAAATAAAGTACCCAGCCTCAGGTATATTTTTATAGAAATAGAAAATGGAGAGCAGCAGCCACATGGGCCAGCAGGAGAACCAAGAAGTCAACCCACCCCTCCTGGGAGCCAGCCAGTGCATGGTCTGGTAGACAAGCAGCACCCCTCCCGGAGGCAACTAACTGGTTTGGAGGAGCACAGGCTGAAGTGATAGAAACTGAGGCAAAAAAAAAACCTTAATGCTTATATTGTTAATTGACTTTGCAGGCCTAAAGCTGGTAGTCTGAGCATATGTTTAGAGTATAACAATATGCAATCAGCAACCATGGGGGATTTCCTTCTGTCTTGTTTTTGAAATTCAATGTTGTTCTCACTGTTTTGTTTTGTTCCATTTTATTTTGTTTTATCCCCTTCAAAATAGAAAAAAAAGAAAGAAATAGAAAATGGATAAATACATCAGCACAACACCACCTGTGCCTGAGCCACACAGAAGGTGGGAGGATGCTCACCCTTTGTGCGCCCCTTGGCAGCATCTGGACACTGCAGTGAAGCAGCAAGACCATGTTAGTGCTTATCAGAGAAGCAGCCATGAATCAGAACTGGCTGTGTCAACTTAGAAGAGTTGCTTTTCTTCTCCAGAACTTGATCTCATCTATAAAATGGTTTCTGCGGCTTTGGAAAGGACTAGGATGTGTTCCAGTACTGGCTGTGTCACTCATTAGCTGCGACCTTGGATACATTAAGTTACTTACCATCTCTGAGCCTCAGTTTCCTCATGTGCAAGATGGGAATAACAATGCATGTCTCATAGACTTATGGCAAAGATTAAGTAAGAAGATATCTCTAAAGCCCCAAGCATAGAGCATGGCACACCATTTATCCTCAATAGGAAGCTGGTAGCTAAGACCCAAACAGGCTGGAACATTCTGTGGCTCTGGAGCCACAGGCAGCAGGTTTTAGCCAATGACTGCTCAAAGATATTTCAGTGGCCTCTTGACAAGGAAGCCATCTGGGTCTGGCCATCTCCACCCATTGCTGCAGTCCACTGCCATCGAAGCTTCCCTTTCACCCCCAAGGGTAGGGCAGCTGTCCAGCGTAAACCTATCTGCCGAGGATACAGCTGATACACAGGTAGGATGCTCACAGCCTATTGGGAGGTAGTTCTCAGTCCAGCCCAGGGGTGGTTGTACCCTAAAGTAAACTGATCTAATCTACAGGATGACAGACCTTAACACCACAGGCTATGCAAGAAAACGCCTGTGGCTTACAAACTGTTATTCATACAGAACCTTCACTCTCTAAATAGAACACAGAAGCCCATCTTTGCTTCAGCAGAAGCAGGAAAAAAAGCAGGAGGAGAGGACAAATAAACAGAACAAAGTCATATCTAAATCTGATGCACTGTAGTTGATGACATTCACTACTATATTTAAAGCCATAGAGAGAAGACAACTCATTAGTAGTTTCCCGTATGTTAAAGTTTGGTATGTAACAGTTATATGTACTCTTTGTAAGACAATTTAAAAACATATAAACACACACACATATTGTGACAGTGAAATCAAATGTTTGCAGTACTTCTGAAATGCAGAATACTTTGAAAACAATTGTTACAGTCATACCATTTAGGTCTCCTTTGCATTTCAGTGTCCTGTGACAAAGCAGTGACAACCACACCTTGCCCACCCTGAAGAAGGTTGGAGGCAGGCTGGTCTTCTTTTAAGAATTATTCCCCAACTCAGCACCCATACTGGAATCACAAGGCACTTGGAGAGCTTTAAAATAACAGTGCCTGGACTGCCGTGCCTGCCTCCCCCATGGGAGGCATGGCCTGGGCATTAGGATTTTTATAAACTCCTCAGGTGACTCTAACCGGGTGTGTCTGGGTCAAGAACCGCTGCTTTAAGATATCTGTACCTAGATGGTGCCAGCCAGGTGATCAAATGCAAGAACATTCCCTGACTTAAGGCTCTGAATGGCTTTAAGCGCCTCCCCTCTAGAGATTCTGGAATGATTAGGCTCAAGAAAGTTTTGCTCTCCTCTTGCCTTTCCTGGTCCAAAGAAAGGACTTGAGACCCAGCAGATAGAGCCCATTGTTATACAATAACGTGCCTAACTTGCAGACCTGACAAAAGCACTTGTGGGCGGATCACACGCATCCCACCCCTGGGAGAGGTGAACAGTGTTAAGTGTCCTGAAGGGACCAGGGAAGCTGGGTCAAGACAACTTGTCCAGCCAGAAGCAGCCCTGACAAGTAAATAAATATAGAACTGTGCTTTAAGCACACCTATTCAGCTGTACCTGTTTAATAAGTATTTCCTTATTTGCCTCCCATCCAACAGCCTTTGATCTCTGAAAACAGTGCTATCCTTAGGAAGTGGATCTTAACATAAAAATAAAAATTAACTCTTCTTTCCTGAGAGTTTCATTTCCTTTCCACACTCTGCCCTGACCATGTCCCTCTGCTGGTTCTTCCCTGCTGTATTGACCTGTCACCCTCAGAGTGACCAAGTCCCAGCCCCACCCAAGGCATCCCCTGGCTCTGTGCTCCTTCCATCTTCCTCCTAGTGTGTAACAGAAGAAGGCTCTTCCTAGGCAGGCGTCACTTTTTCAAAAAATAACTAACTATAGACATTCTGCCCTCTCTGGATTACTTCGCAATAAGTAAATACTACTTCTGTAATGTAAAAAGAAAGATCAAAGTATTATATATAGTTATGTAAAAAGGAATAAAAATAAAATACTAGGTGATAGGATTCCAAATGACTTTTATTTTCTTCTTTATATTTTACTTCCTCTCCCATCCTCTACAAGGAATATGGCCTAGTTTTATAACTAGAAAAAAAAATTAACCGAAAATAAAAATAATGTGTGATAGCTGTGTAAAATTTCTTCTGCATTCACTACTGTACTATAATAACTATACATATTTTGTTCCCATTTCCTGGCTCTGAGCTCTTAAATCTCTAGGAATTTCACAAACGACTGGAGCCTTTTCATATACATAATGAGCCTCTTTGGGCCATACCAGAGAATTACTAATATCATGATTCAAAGAGCCCTTACGTGGTTTCATGGGAAGACCTGGGCATACTTAGCTAAAAATTTCAGACCCACCCCAGACCTCCAGGGACAGGGTAGGGGTCTGGAAACTGAGTTTAACCATCAATGGTCAGTGATTTAATCAATCATACTCATGGAATGGAACTCCACGTAGAAACCCTTGACCATGGGTTAGGAGTCTTACTGGGTGAGTGAACATACAGAGGCCTCTGTGCTGCCCCCCAACCATACATTGCCCTAACAACTGATCAGGGGTGACCTGTGTGGCCAATAGCAAACGCAGCAAAGTGATGTCGAACTTCAATGGTAGGCCGCAGGGAGACACTGGGGTTTCTCCTTGCTTTTCAGATCACATACTCCTAGGATGGCCAAATGCCACATGCAACAGCAGGGACACCAAAGCAGCCTAACAGGGAGGTTCATACGCAGCCTCTTGCTCACGGCCAGCACTAAGCTGCCAGTACCTTGTATGTCACCGAGCCACCTTGGGCTCCAGTCAAGATATCAGAAGACAGCAGCCCCAGAAGACATCTGGGCTGCCAGCTCCTGGGGGCCTCTGTGCCACAAGTATCCAGGTGAGGTGTTGCTGAATTCCACAGTCACAGAGACCACGTGAGATAATAAAAGTTCATTGTTGTTATAACTAACAAAGATACCTTCTGCTCCTAAGATTGAATGTAAAATAATGTCACATGTATGGGTGTGTTCTCCTGAAAAAGGGTCTGTGTATTTCAAAAGATCCTTGAAGAATTCAAAATACAAAAGAAGATTAAAAATCAAGATCAGCTTGTAAACTAAACAACTAGTTCTAAGATAACAAATGCAATATATTAACTAATGTTAATTTCCTTTTTTTTGAAATTCTGTATCAATTCTATCTTTTTTTTTTTCTGTTTTGCTTTTAAAATAAAAATTAAAAAAAAACATCAAGATCAGGAGATAGGTCCATGTACTTTCAGATTGAGTTTGACAGTTTCTGGCCACACAAACACATGATATCACTTAACCAGTTTTTCAAGATATTCCTTGTGTAAGGATGCTCCCGAATGTTCTGTACTTGCGTCCCAGATGAGCCTGCCTAGGCATATTATGATTCAGCAGTTAGTGAGTGGGGAGAGAATGCTGAGCTTTTCATTCAGTTATTGGAATATGCTTTGGCTCAAAGAGCTTTACCTCCAGGCCCAGGGTCCAATTTATAGGTTCAAGATACATGATTGAGCACATCAAAGTGTCAGAAGGATCTAGCTCATAGTTTTATACTATTCTTTCAGTGGTGGCCTATGATCCCTAAAGCTCATTCAACACCCTGCTGTTCCAAATACTACATGGGACTCAGTCACACTAGTATCTTTCTTCATCTGCCACATAGGAACAACGACGACGTAAAGTATCAATCTCACAATGAACCACAATGAACCACAATGATTCACAATGAATCAAGTAACATGGTGAAAACCAACAAATGAATACTTTAGAATCTTAACTAATTTCTACTAAAGTGAGATAACAATTTAAAAACAGGAAAAAAAATCTCTGAAAAGTACAAGAGTATTAAAAAGAGCACTAATTTTTAACTTTGGGTTAAAAAAGTAAAACTGGAAATGCAGTAAAACTGTGTTTAAAAAAAAATCCTCTACCCAGAAAACGACCAAAAAAATGTTAATGATTTTAGGTGAATTGCTGAGTGGTGAGAACATAGTGGATTTCCCTTTCTCCCTCACTTATTGCAGGAGCGACAATATGTCCTGTTCTCTATTTTCCATTTTTCTCAATTTTCCCACTCTTTAAATAAGGAAGTACATGGTACGTTTAAAGTGAAGATAAATGATTACAGTGATTAGCACTTCAGTGTGTCACGCACCATCCTTACTGCTTAGCTTACATCTCACTGAATCCTCGCAGCATATAAATGAGGTCGATTTCATTACAGCCACATTTACCAGAGGAGGAAATGGTCTTCAAGGTTAAGTAACTTTCTCCGTGACACACAACATGAGCAATGGTCTTCTTAGTCCATCCACAGCTCATATTGAATATGCTCCACAGGTATCAGCGATAAGTGATAAAGCACAGTTGGATTTTCTGGCCCACCTGGTCTTGAAGGACATGAAGGAGATGTCCCCAAGTTAAAAGGAGAACTACTGTAGCATGCTGGATGTGTAGAGACCAAGCCAACTAAGTGCTGCGTAACATACAGCGGCTCCAGAGAAACAGTTATCAGAAAGGCACCACCAACCACATGCATCAGTGACAATACCCAAAGATTCCCATTTGTTAGGCTTCAGTCAGGGGAAGATAAGAAAGAAGTAGCTTGAGCCTTAGTTTGACCGCTTTCCAGATCAAAGGACAAGCAGACACAAAGCTGTAGGGTTCAACCAGGGATCTGGTACTATTTCAGGGACTCCGTAAGTGCTAACTGACTTTAACCCTATAATCCTTGGTGACTTCACCAATGCAGAAGCTTAGCGAGTAGCTGAAGAATAAATGGAGCTGAGTTAAATATGAAAATCAATTAACAAAGAAGGCCATGGCCAGATCAATCTTACTACCATCCAGGCACAGGGGACGCCACAAGACCATGACAGCTTGAGGGTTCAGCTCTGCAAAATCACAAGCACAAGAACCTGCATCTGGATTCTTCCCTTCATCAAAAAATGTCCCTTGAGCTGGGGTGGCAGGATGTTCCAGTTGGAGGCTGAGGCAAGAAGATCACTGGAGTCCATGAATTCAAGACCACTGGAGCAAATAGCCCTATCTCAAAACAAAAATCCCTTGAATCTGTGATCAACTCCCACATGGCAAATGCAGGGCCACAACCCAGCAGCAAACTGAAAGAACAGAGCTAATTCCAACATCTTCCACCTTACCGCCCTCCCATATCAAAGGTAATCACTATGAGACTTTCAGTTGGTTACTTAGCCTCTCTCAGGCTCAGTTCTCCCATGTGTTAAAATGGTATAATCTTGAAGGACTGAACGCTCTTGCTACATTTAAACGCTACAATTACGACTTAACTCCTGGCAAATAGGAAGTGTCCCTTATGTTAAGCCACAAACTACAGCAGCAGCAGCAGTAGTAAAAGATACTAGCTGCAGCTGTAGAACTACATTCTCCCATATACCATGCCAGGATGTAGTTTCCAAACATAGCAGTAATAGTATCTCCTGTCTCTTTTGCAATGTGACCATGCCATACTTCATCAAGAGGTAGACAGTTTTTGCATCTATTAGATGATCATGTGTTTTTGGTCCTTGGTTCTGTTTATGTAATGTACTACATTAATTGATTTGTGTAGGTTGAACCATCCTTGCATTCCTGGGAAGCCTACCATCAAAAAATCAGTAACAAGCTTTCCCTGTGGGTCCACACCATCACAGACTGCAGGGGGAGAGAACAAGCCCCCCACAAGCAGCACCATGAGCAGGTGGCTGCCAAAGTGGGGACAGCCAGATCCAAGTCTTTCCCCGTGAGTCAGTGCCATTCACGGACTGCAGGGCAAGAGAACAAGGCCCCACCAATAAGCAAGGTCCTCCTGCAAACCAGTGCCATGCACAGGCCACCCCCGGCAGGGGTAGAACCAGATCCCAGCCCCTCCTGGCTCGCAGGCTGGCAAACAAGAAGTACCAATTCCTTTCCATTCCCCCTATAAGTGACCAGCTAATCCAGAGAAACATAGGCTCTGATGATAGCTATCGAGGTGAAATGCAGTTGGATGCCTGTGGTGCTTTGGTGTCTCACTGACCTTGCAGGTCTAGGGCCAGTGATCTGATCATCTGTTCAGAAGATAGCAGTACACAGTGAGGCATCTAGGGAAGGTCTCCTTCTGAGGGTGGTAGCTATTGTTGATCCCTATAGTCTCATTTTGAAGTCCTATATCATTCATTGTTTTGTTGGGTTGGGTTTTATTCTCTTTTGTTTTGTTTGATTATGTTATATTCGATGGCATGAGTAGCTATTTCAAAGATAGCAAGATATATTATGGTAGCCATTTTGGATTTACTATTGCCTTGTTTTGAAGTCCTTTATTGCATCCATTGTTTTCTTTTTATTGTTTCTATTCTGTTCTGTTCTGTTTGATTTTTACTATGTCCAAAGGTATATGCAGCTATTTTGAAGACAACAAAAGGCATTATGGTAACTACTGTTGATTTTGTAATGTTTTAAAGCCCTGTTTCACTTACTCTGGTTTTTTGGTGTTTTTTTGTTTTGTTTTGTTTTTTAACTCTGGTTTGTTTTGATTGGTTTTATTCTGCTTTATTTTCCTTGTTTTTATCCTCTTTAAAAAAAAATCAGTAACAAATGCTGATGAAGGTTCGGGGAAAAAGGCACCCTTCTACATCCTTGGTGGGAATGTTAACTAGTAAAACCACTATGGAGATCAGTGTGGCGATTCCTCAAAAAACTAAAAATAGAAATTCCACTCAACCTAGCTTTTCCCCTTCTAGGCATTTTCCCAAAAGAATTAAAGACATAATATTACAGTGACATAAGCATATCCATGTTTATAGCAGCACAATTCATAAGAGCTACATCTTAGAAGCAGTCTACCATATCTATAACAGATGAGTGGATAAAGATGTGATATTTATCCATAGTGGAGAACTACTCCAACATAAAAAAGGATAAAATGAGTCATTTTTAGGAAAATGGATGCATCTTGAGATCATAATGGCAAATGAAATAAATCAGATGTACAAGCCTACATACTGCATAACTTCTCATTTATGAGAAACTGTAAGTATAAATATTTTTTAAAACAAAATAAAAGAGACAGTAGGAAACAGACAGAGCCTTTGTAAATAGGAAGAGGATCTAGAAATGGAGGGAGGGAATAAAAAGAATTAAGATACGTTAAGTATATGTACCTGCTCCTTAAGATGACTGTAAACATTATGTCCTGTAAATATACACTAATTCAACAAAAAGCAGTAGAGTATTTGGGGGGGGGTGGCTCAACATAAATGTGTTTGCCTACCATGTTTAAGGTTCAGTGTTTAATCCTCATATTGCAAAAAACAAAAAGGTAAGAGTTTAATTCCTTTCCTTTGGATCTGGGCAGGCTCATGACATCATGTGACCTCTAAGGTTAGGCCATGAAAATGCAGTGTCCATTTTGCTAGCTAGTGCCTTGAACCACTAATGCAATGGCTGCTATGCCCTGAAAGAAACAGCCATGAACCAGAGCACGACCAGCACTGCCTGCCCACCATGACGTGAAGTAGCCTCTACCACAAGGCGCTTCCTAGCCATGGAAACTCCCAGCTGAGGTCCCAGCCACGCCTTCGAGCCTGGCCCAAAATTCCCACTTAGAGATTTTGTGACTACAACAAAATGGTGTTTCAAATGACTGAGTTTTATGGTGATTTGTTACACTGCAAAAGTACCTGGTATATATGCTGCACAGTCTTATGCTTTTTTTTTTTGATTAGTAAATGTTTGGAGTACATGATTACATTTATCCTGAGGGAGTTTGCACATGTATAGAACACACCCTAAGTTTTTTTCATCCCCTTCCTCTCCTGTCCTTCCCTACTCCCTACAACTTTTATCTCCCTTCCCATTTGCGAAAGTTCTATTCATTTTTTCTTCAATTTCCTTTTTATTCCTTTTCCCTTCCCTCCTTCCACTTCTTGCTCCCCTTCCCATTTGAAAAAAAGACCTCCCTATTTCCTGTTATC